>RJWH01001435.1:358297-377098 GCA_004363575.1 Solenodon paradoxus
TCAGGAGGGGTGCAAGGTTCTCGGGGGGAGCTGGAAGATTGGGGGCGCACCGTGGTGATTTCACGGTGGTCAGCTGGTGCCCAGTGTTTGCCTTTCCTCCTGGCTGTTTTCTCACCGTCTAGCAAGGTGGTGAGGACCTGATCCTGGTGTGGCAGGTGCAGATCCTAGCCCACTCAGGCCCCTTCAGCAGGTATGTTACATTAGAGAGCTCCAAACCCACCAGGCTAAAGGGTAGAAGACACTGACTTTTCTTCCTCCTTCCTTAGGCTGACCATTATTTTCTTGAGGCAAAAACGGGACGGGGTCCTGCACTGACGACTAAGGCAAGAGGCGAAGGCAAAGCAGTCTCGGCAGGAGCAGGGCATGCAGGCCGGCAACAAGTAAATACTAGATGATGTCCATGATCTGGTGGGACTTCACAGAAACAACCAAGGCCAGTGCGAGGAATTTTGTAATCTCAGCTGAAAACCAAATTTGGTATCTCTGGAAGCCCTGCTCTAAAGGTCCTGCCTAAAACACATACCTCTTTAGCCATCTCAGTGCCAGAAATTCCCAGTAAGTGTCCCAGTGCCAGATATGCCCAATAACTCTCCCAGTGCCAGAGATAACCCCATACTATTGCGCTGCGGCTCGACATTGCTGCAGTGTTCTGTTCTGCTCCCTTTGCATGCAGGGGGGAGGAGGTATCCTTCCCCCGTGGCTCCTGTATCCTCACAGGGGCAGGAGCAGCAGTATCTGCTGTGTGGCAAGGGCCATGCTTAACAAGAGGCCCAAGGGCCAGCAGCTTTTTGGGTCTCCTCAACAGACTCAGCTGGAGCAACTCAACTGCTGCGTTGGTCCAGCATTTATGATGGCTCTGGTGGAGCAGTGGCTGGTTTAGTTACCTGCAAAGGAGCAAGCCACATACCCCTGGGTTCCAGTCCTGGTTCTGGCGGGGGAAGAAACCAGTGTGAACAACTAAATAAAGATAAAAGATGAGCCTTCCTTCTTTCTCTTCCTGTCTGTCTACTTCCTTCCGGCCTGCACCTATCCTTAAAAAAAAAGACAAAAGGCTATTTTATTAAAACCAGTGTGCTAAAACCCTGGTTTATTAAAAGTGGGATAAAATTGGCATTTATATTAAAATGATGCAGCATTTCAGAAATATGAAACAAAATAAAGGGGCTGTCCTGTTTAAATGGGAGGAGTAGTGAGCTTAGCTCTCTCTCTCTCCCTCTCTGTTTCCTCACCATCCCAACCCTGGCCACTCTCTCTCTGGCTAACACCATTCCTAGATTTCAAGGTTTGGCAGAGACTGTCAGCAAAATGACACCAGATGTTGCAGCTGCCTGTGAAACCCCCTGTCAAGGATTTTTCTATGTTTTCATCCTGTTTTTTTTTATTAGATGTTGCAAAAGGGTTCACATTATTTCTCCATCTTCCTTACCTTCCCCACTCCCCTGCCGTCATTCCTGACCCTTTTCCTTTGCACCCCGGCTCATCCGAATCCCGCAGATGGAGTTCCATCCGGGGCTGAGCTCTGGACCAGGCTCCAACAGGTGCGCTTTTCTCTGGACCACGAGGACCAGCCTCTCTGAGTCTAAATACAATTTGATTCAGAATTTCTTCCTGTGCCTTATGGTTGTCAAAATAATGCCACTAGCTCTATCAATCATTGTTTAGATCGTTGGTAGGGACTGGAAATCAACTAAATTCCTGTCCTATAAAGACAGGTGACCATTCCACTTCAAGGTTCCATTCATTCTCTTTTATCCCACAGTCTCCCCAGGCACATCAGTAGATGTGGACATCAACTGAAATAGTTGAATCTAAATAGATTCTAACTTTACAGAGCAATAAAAACAGATCCAGAGATCGAGCACAGTGTCTGATCCTTAATCATTTGAATGACTAAATGGATCTCCCTCTCCCACTTCTGTCATGTCTTTAGTGAAGGCCTTCTGGTGTGGTGGGTAGAGACACATGCCAAGATCACATGCCCTGGGTTCTACCACTTACTTGCTGTGTGATCTTGGGCGAGTCACCTAACTCCTTTGAGCTTCAGTTGTCTTATAAGCGAAAAGTGGAAAATAATCTGTGCATCTTGGGGTGTTATGAAGATCTGAAGGACTCATATACACACACCACTGAAGTGTCCAGCTGGGAGGAGACAAATTCTACACACAACACTGTCCATTCAGGGGCTGCACAGCTATCGCTGTTCCTAGGGAGTCTCTTTCAGGATGAGCCAAAACCACATACCGCCCCGCCCCTCCCTGGCCATGGCCCTAATTCTCCCCTGGAAATTTATTAAGTTCTATCTCTTCTCTCATGAAAACACTCCTTAGATGTCTGAATAAATCCATTGTGACTTGGTGTGATGGGTTGAATGATGTCCTCCAAAAGACATAATGGTGTCTGAATCACTAGCATAGTGGAATGTGACCTTATTTGGAAACACCGTCATTGAAGCTTTCGCCAGGTCAGATGAGGTCATACTCGAGTCTGTGGGCCCCTAATCCTCTGACCTTATGGTAGAGGGAAGAGGGAGAGAGAACAGGGAGAGAGAGACCATGTGAAGACGGGGGCAGGGACTGCAGTGATGCGTTCACACACTGAGGCATGCCGGGAGGAGGGGTCTCCTCTGAGATGCTGAGGAGTGTGGTCCTGCTCATGCTTTGATTTTTGATTCTAGCCTCTCAAGCTGTGAGAGAATAAATGTGTGTCACTGAAGGCAGTCAGAGCGGGGTTCTTTGTTGCAGCGGCCTCCCAAAGCCATTCTCCTGCCTGTTGGCCTCTTCTTCAGGCTTCTCACACCTATTTTATTTATTTATTTTTTATTGTAGTAATTACTCTATACATAAAAATAATTTCCTGTGTATTGTTTCCCTTTTCTCAATTATATATCAGCACACCCTGCCCTCCACCACATCACCAAGTGTTCTTCCCCATTGTCCAGTGGGCTCCGCCACCATTTGTCCTGCCTGCCCCATTCCCTTTTGGTCACCTCATTTCTGTTGCAAATGTTTCAGGGTTGGTTATGTTTCATCTGTTCCTTTGTTTTGTCTGTTCAAATTCTACCTATGAGTGAGGTCATCTGGTATCTATCTTTCTTCTTTTGACTTGTGTCACTTAGCATCATCCCCTCTAGTTCCATCCATGTCGATTCTAATGACAGGGTTTCATCTCTTCTCAGGGCTGTGTAGTATTCCACTGTGTATATGCACCACATCTTCTTGATCCATTCATTTGATGTTGGGCACTTAGGTAGTTTCCAGTTCTTAGCTACTGTGAATAGGGCTGCAATAAACACGGGGGTGCACACATCTCTGAGATGGGTGCTTCTGTATCTTTAGGGTAGATGCCTAGAAGTGGAATGATGGGATCATATGGGATTTCCATCTTCAGTGTTTTGAGGAATCTCCAAGCTGTTTTCCATAAGAGTTGTACCAATTTGCACTCACACCAACAGTACAAAAGTGCTCCATTGTCTCTACATCCTCGCCAGCATTTGTTGTTTCCAGACTTTTGGATAATAGCCAGTATCTCAGATGTCAGGTGATATCTCATTGTTGTTTTAATTTGCATTTCCCTGATGGCCAGCAAGTAGGAACATGATTTCATGTGCCTATTGACCATCTGTATATCCTCTTCAGAAAACTGTCTCTCCAATTCCTCCTCCCATTTTTTGATTGGATTGCCTGTTCTTCTGGTGTTGAGTTTTATGAGTTTTTTGTATATTTTAGATATTAAGCCTTCATTGGCAACATCAAATGGAAGTATCTTCTCCCAGTTAGTAGTTTTCCTTTTGGTTTTGGTGAAGTTTTCTTTTGTTATGAAGAAGTTCCTTAGTTTGATGTAGCTGTTTATTTTTCTTTTTGTTTCCCTTGATCGCCCACCTTTTTTTAAACTTTCTAAAGGACCTCAAATGTTTTCCATTTCCATTTTCCATTCTCTGGGAGCCCTGAGACCCATCAGTGTCCCTCTGTGTCCTGGTCAAGAGCTGCAGTCAGGAAAGGGTGGCAGAACGGGACCCACAGGCCATGGAGTCCATGGCCTCCGCAGCCTGGTGTGGGCTTGGCAGAGAAGCAGTGTGACAGGGAGTCCTGCCTCCTCCTGCAGAGGTCCAATGGAACTTTCCAGCATTGTGCCCTCTGATGTCTGGAAGGTCACAAGACCAGGAGCGTGACTTAATCTGTTGGTTTGGCCAACTCCGGCATTGCAATGTAGCCAATACTCACCCCTTGTTTCTTTTGGGGACCAGTGAGCCCCCCCTGGAGGGGATGACAGAGCAGCCCCACCAGCCCCCAGGTACTGTGAGGTCAGGGCTACCCAACTGCCTTAACCCCCCATCATTAGAGAACTTAGAAGACAGTGCACCCCACTCAGGAGGTTGGTCCATGGCCCATGCCTCACAGTTTCAGAAGCAGAAATCAATAACCATCTTTCTCAGCAGACTGGCCATAAAATGGTCTTCAAAGAGGTGGCAATGGAAGAGCTTACTGCTCCGCTGTGAGGGCGTCTGATTGTCTCCTGTGATCTTGGAAACTTCTCATTGCTGTGGCGGTCAAAGGGAGGCTCACCCGTGGAGGAGTGGGGAGCAAGTCACAGCCCTGGGGGTGTGGGGTATGACTGATGACCCCAGTTGGGCATGACTTGGGAGGAGTGTGAAAAGACCCCATTTGTTTAACAGGCCTGGGTGGAGCTCATCCAGAGAACAAACTTGAGGAGAAGCGGTTCCCGAAGTCGGCAGTTTCAGAACTGCTCGGAGCCTGTGACCCATCTGGGCGCTTCACTCAGAATATCTTGGGCTGGAGTCCTGGAATCTTCACATTCAGCAAGCTTCCTGAGTGACATTCCTACAGCCTGCCCAGCAGAGTTTGGAAGTCATTCTTTTGGTTTTTAAATATGCCCAATATGGTGTTTCCCAAAATACCACCTGCCTCAAGAAGGGAAAGGGAGGTGTGTGCATTGAATGGTGTTCTTTTTTTTTTTTTTAAGTAGGAAAGATGCAGGCAGGAATAAAGCAGTAGTAGGCAGGTAGGCAGAAAGAGAGGAGGAAGTCGCATAGAAGCATTTTATCTATTTTTTATTTTAGTTGCTCACACTGGTTGTTCCCCCTGGGCCCTAGACTTGAACCCAGGGGTATGTGGCCTGCATCCTCCAGAGGCGATTGATGTAACCGCTGCTCCACCAGGGCGTGCCGAATGGCATTCTTGAAGTGGGTTAGATCTGCGAGGAACAGAATGACAGAGCTCTGGGGAGGGAGAAAGCGGGCATCTTGGGAGACGCAGGCAGGAGCAGAGGTGAAGAGAGGTGGATGTGAAAACGTGAGCAGGTCATGAAGGAGAAATGGACGGCAGGTTGGTATTAGATGACTGGCTGCATTTCAGCTGCGCTGCTGGCACTGGTCATTCTCAGCACCTCCCTGAGACCCCTGTGGCTGGCCCACATTTAGACTGGCGGGTTCTGGAATGTCCTAGGGGTCTCCCTGTCCTGCTGGAGCTGTGTCTTCATGGGTGGTCTCTGCTTCAAGCTGCAGCCATCCACGTTAAATTCTGTAGCTGCTTGACATTTCCCCACCAGACCTGCGGGTATGTAGGTTTGCTGGCTCTGCTCACCAGGAGGGGCTCCCCTGGGCTCACCTTGGCTCACGGCTTCCAGCTCTCCACAGCAAAGTCAAGACTCTGCTGTCTCAGGGGAACAGTTTTACCTCTTTTCCTGAAGTCTGGGAGTGGAGTTGTAGTCCTGCCCTTTTGGGAAAGAGGGCAGCTTTTGCTCACCATGGACAGATAAAAACATTTGTTCCACTAAAAAAAAAAAAAAAAAAAAGGATGTGTCCTTGGAGACATTACAGCAGCTATAATTTTCTCCATATTTTTATATGTGAGGAGTTTATCTGCAATAGGTGTGTTCTGAATACGGTGCACAGCTGTGGCTTGATGGACCCTAGAAGGAGACTAGGAGTGTGGCCAGGGGTGCAGAGAAGAAGAGGTGGGGAAGCAACACCTGTGTAGAATACCATTTAATATTATTATTATTATTATTATTATTATTATTATTATTATTATTATTATTAGCACTGTTCTGTTTAAAAAGAAAGCAAGAAGCCCAGTTCTAACTTGACCAGAACCAAACATGGAGATCAGGCCCACATCTCACTGTTAGGAGATTTAGGTGCCTCCTGTCCGTGGCTGCTGTAACAAGTCACCACAAACTTAATGACATGAAGTAACACAAACATGCTATCTTGCAGTGTGGAAGATCAGAAACCTGGAATGGCTCTTCCTGGGATGGAATCAAGGGATGGGAAGGGCTATGTTCCTTCTGGAAGCCCTAGAGAAAGGTGTTTTCTTATCTTTTTCCAATAGCTAGAGGCCACTGCATTCCTTGGTGTGTGGCCCCTCCTTCCATCTTTCAAGCCTGCAAAAGCCAGTTGAGTCTCCCATTGCATCCTCCGGCACTGACTCTTCTGCCTACTTCTTCCACCTCTCAGGGTTCTTGTGATTACATAGAACCTACTTGGATAATTCAGGCTAATTTACCTCCTAGTCAGCTCATCAGCAACCTTAATTCCATCTGCAGCCTTAATTTCCCTTTGCATATAATGTAACAATCACAGGTTCCGGGAATTAGGATGTGAACATCTTTGAGAAGGATTAGTCTCCTCTCAAGTGTACTGTGTAGCAATCTCCCTTCCATTTCTTCCAAGACCTGCATTGTCCTGTATGGCAGCCTCCAGCCACATGTGGCCCTTAAATCTAGCCATGGGGCAGTTCCAACTTGAGATGTACAGTTGATGTAAAAGTCATCCTGGGTTTTGAAAACATAGGATGAAATGAGGCATGTGAAAATCTCATCAATCATTTAAGAATATTATTGGCTATATGTTGAAAGGATAGCGTTTTAGATATATTGGGAGAATTAAAATAAAATATGTCATGAAAACGAATTTGCCTTTCTTTTTATGTATTGTTAATGTGACTAGTAGAAAACTGAATTATAGGTGTTGTGGCCCACATTTTGTTTCTGTGGGACAGCACTGCCATTAGCCATCAGTGAAATCAGTGCCATTTAAGTATTGAGTGGAGGACTTTTCAGGGAGTGAAGGAGAAGGCATCTTAAAGCAGGAGGCGCTGTGGACCACACTCCTAGTCCCCTTGTATCTCGTGGAGATACAAGATTGAATAAGGGAGGGCATTCAGAGCCCAGGAATCTAAGCACTGATGTGACTTTCCAACCTCATATGTGTGAGATAAAGCTTTTTTCAGTTTTATCCTAGTCTTACAGGAGATTCCCAGGATGAAGTCAAGGAAACTAGAACTTCTCAGGCCTCTACAGAGGTTTTGCTTCCTGAAGGCCGAAGTAATTCATCCTACAAACAGTCCATTATGGAGAACATCAGGTCACCCCTTTTATCATGTACCCGTGAAAAGATTATCTGTCATATTATGTCCCAATGGATGTTTCTGGAAGTCATCTCTGCTCTTCAAATCTGTCTTACCTTGACTGCTGCCCAGCCCAGTGGGGATATTTTAGCCTGTCTCTCTCGCCAGACTCAACTTCGCTCCTATTCAACCTTAGTTCCACTTTTTTCAGCCAACTCTTCAGAGATCCTGAAGCTTTGAGTCACGCCTGTCAAGTTTTCCTCCAAACATATGACCCAGTCCTTGTCGGATCATCGGCTTCTAATTTTCAGGGTCAACCCCCACCTGCTCCGTTGAGGAGAGACTCCAGTGCCCTGCTGCAGGACACACCTCAGTGGATGCTGACATGTCCACTGGGAACCCTGTGTGATGAATGAAACTCAACAAACTTAGGTCTCGCCAAGACTTTTGCAAATTCTTCTCCGTTGAAGAAGACCTTTCTCATAGTCATTGGGGTGGCAGGCTCAAGACTTTACAACTGACCCTTCTTATCACAAATCAGTGTGACACAAAGGTCTTATCACTCTGTGTGCCCTCCCCACCCCACCCCCCTCCCAAACCCTGTCCTAAAAACCTGGCCGGCTTCACATCAACCTGCTAATTACTTGTGCTGTAATGATCAACCTGCCTAATTTATCACTTCTTTGAACATTTAATTAGCCAGTAGTGCAAGACAATTAGGTTCTGAATTAGGATAAATTAAACTGCTAGCTTAGCAGCTCTAAGGACATGGAAACTATAACCAATTACATCCACAAAAACATTTGACAACACCGTCAAAGCCAGAGCCTACTCTGGGTTAGCAGCCTGATACGCCAAATATTCTGGGGAATCCAGCAGGGCCTGTTATTTTAACTCTGAAAACAGAGCAAGTTTTTGCATGCACTTCTTGAGAAAAAGACCTGCCTGGAGCAGAGCCTGGGGCCTTTACCCCCAGCTAGAATATGCCTGTCCGGTCTGTGACAATTGATCTGTATTGTTAATTTGAAAAGATCAGTTGCAACCAGAAATGATCATAGTAGTGCTATGTGGTGTTCTCTCATGAGAACATTGTTTTACTTGTCCAAAGATTATATTATATTGTAGCTGGTACCTGGATGTAGGTATTTGCAGTATGCATCTATGTCAGAAAGAAATCCAGCTCTCCACTATTAAACCTAGTTACGCTTGAATTTTCATATCCCCATGTTGTCTTCGAAATTTTGTCTTTTTTAAGAGACAGGAAGGCAGGCAGGCAGCAGGAAGGAGAGAGCGGAGAGGGAGCATTTTATTCATTCTATTGTTCACTTTAGTTGTTCCCCCTGACCCCGTCCTTGAACCTGGGTGCTTGGGTTGTTTGCAGACTGCACCCCAGGCATGGGTTTAACACCTGAGTCACTAGGGTACCCCAGAAGAAGAACATATTCTTATGGATAACACGATACAGCAGAAAACTCCAAACTGTCAATTTAGCTTTTTAATGGGTCATGCTATATTTTTGTTGTTAACTGGGATATTTTTTACTTTTTAAAGAAATGATTTCCCGTCATTGTTTGAAGGTCCTTTGCATTCCCCAGGTAGACACTGGGCTGAGCAGCAGCTGGGGTAGGGGAACTGGGGACAGCAGCTTCCTCTGGTCTGTTAAACTTTTGCTTGAACTTCGGGAAATGAAGTTGACTAGTGAGTTAGGCCTTCCCTGCAGACAGGGTGGGAGCAATTCAAGAGAAGGGGGAGAAGATCAGCAAACAGGGGCCTGTGGACCTGATTCCTCCTTTCCCAGAGTGGGGGTGGTGATGAGAGGCTCAGGGAGCAAACTACACCCTAAAAAGGGCTTTTAGCTTCTTGGAATTCTTTCCTAGTCCTTGCTTATGAGCTAACAGTTTCAGTATTGCCTTGCGCACCTGAATCAGGCTTGGTTCAGCTGCACGATCTGTTGTTAAGGGGAATATGTGTGTGTGTGTGTGCGGGGGGGGATTTCTATCTGTATTCTAGGAGCGCCCCTGCATCCCACTTCTCGAGCACAGTGCCATCAGTGGTAATGTACAAGAGATTCAGAAAAAGGAGGATTTCAGCATGAAAAGAAAAGCCCTGTTCCCCTGGCGTGGAGTGCCATCTTCCCCCTTCACAACGCTTTTTACCGTGGTGTGAGGACAGACAGTTAAATAGACGTGAACCAAGGCAGACACAGGACATGTATGAGTAAGTACAAAATGCACTGGCCTTGTGGGCATGGAAAACTTGGCGGGCGAGAGGAGGAAAGGAGGCTGGAGGCGACCAGAAATATAGAAGGAGGTCTTCAGAGGAAAGAGAACTTTGAAGTGGCCAAGAGCATTGCAAAGCATCCAGAGGTGCACCTGGAACCAGAGAGCCAGATGAGCCCGAGAAGACGAGGGAATAAAAACCTGCCCCAGAGTCCTGGGGGCACCTTTCAACTCCACCTCTGGGAGAAACGGAGGCTGCCCACCGCCTGCTCTCTGTGTCTCTGAATGCACTTTTCTATTACCAGTGATACTCCTGCTTACCTTGTCTTTCTGGGTGGGGTTTTCTGAATCCTTTCACTCGCCAGGACAAGAACTGAGGTTTGTTCATTCATACCCAGTGACTAGGTTGATCCATCGTATGACAGTGACCACAGCAATCACATCTAGGACACCGTCAGGACGGTGAACAGGGAGACACCAAAGCTACATTAGAATATGACGATCGGCGGGAAAATGGACTGCGGAGAGTCTGCGTGTGAGCAGCCTGGTGGAAGCAGCTCTTTGTAGCGAGACGCCCAGGCCCACTCAGCGACCGTGGTGGCAGAGCAGCTGGGAGCTCGGGCGTGTTTTCAGCACATCTGAGAGTGGCTTGATCACTCCAGGGAGAGAAGTGGGTGGCATGCTGCGGACCTTCGGAGACAAGTGACAAGTGCAAACACAGGACATGTTTCCTACCCACGGAGCACGTGATGGAGGACCAGGCGGTACAGCAGTTCGGGGCTGAGCTGACCTGTTGGCAGAGGGTGGCTCCCTGTCCACTCCTGCTTTTAAGATTGTGCTAGTGCGGCCTGGTTTTCCATGGAGGAAATCAAGGCTCTTTCAAGAATAAACTTTGGCATCCCTATTTGGATTAAGCGGGATATTTCATTGTATTGAAGGAACATTGCCTTATAATAATAGTCTATAGGTTTTGTCTGTGTCTTGTTGTAAATCAACATCTTAAAAATATTTTTTTTTTGCTTTCTTATTTCTTTTGCTTATATTGCTAGAGGCATTTTTTTTTTTTTTTTTTTTTTTTTTTTTTAAGGAAAGAGGCAGGTAAGAATGAAAGTGAGCAGGCAGGCAGGCAGCTAGAGAGAGGAGGAAGAAGCACTTTATTTAGCTGTGCATCTTGGAGGTTTCTGCCTTTGCCCCAGGTTGCAAATCCAGGTCCTTGAGATGCATCTGGATTATGGCAGCCAGAGGCAGTGGACTTATCCACTAAGCCACCAGGATGAATCACTAGGTGCATTTTAGAAGAGAGAATTTGCACCTCAATCTGTATATTTCATACCACACTCACCACCGGAGTTCTAGCGCTTTTTGCCACCACTTCCTTCCTTCCTTCTCTCCCTCCCTCCCTCCCTCCCTCCCTTCCCCATAGGTAGCCATCATTTTGCATCCTAGGAATTTTGTTGAGATTTTCTGTTTGCTTTGTTTCTTTATACTCCGTATATAAGTGAGCCCATCCTGTACTTCTCTTGCTCTTTTCGGCTTATTTTCTTAACATACTCCCCTCCAGTTCTGTCCACATCGCTGCAAAGGGCACAGCCTCATCTTTTTCAACAGGTGCATAGAATTCCATTGAGTAAGGACAGCATTGTCTTCCTGTCTTACTGTACATGTTAGAAGGAAATCTTATCCCAACTCAACTGCAACAGAAGAATGTCCTAAATCCTGGCCGTAGGAGAGGATCGTGGTCACGTACCATGTCTGGGAATTTCAGAACAAACAGTGGATTTAGCCTGAGGAAATTTTGTAAGAAACACAGGTAACACTTTGAAACAAATGCCATAAATGCTTCATATCATCTTAGATAATATTGCCAAGTATGCATTTCATTGACAATTTCTGAGCAGATGAATCTGCTCTATATTTTTTTCTCCACATTGCTGCATATCCTCACTTCACTAAAAATTCTCCAATTAAGGGAAAGACAGACATGCCTGTAGTATTTGTGTGATACTTTCCAACTGGAGACCAAGTCACAGGCCCCTGTTACCATGAGAACTGAAGCTTTTCTCTGGCTCTTAAAATTATTAACCCAAAGAACATGCATCTTCTTAAACCCTGCCCGTTATTTATCTACTGTTCATGGGCTTGACTGCGCCTAGAGTGAACTCTATTAATCACCAGATAGAAAAGTGCCGGGACTGCAGGCGGACGAGAGCTGTGCCTTTCTCCCTGTCGGGAGTGACAAGCGAGGGGAATTCACTTTCCTGAATTCTCCATCTCTCTTGGAAGGGAAAGGAAAGGAAGAATCTAGAGGCTCTGGAATGGAGACAGTCTGCAAAGATGATGTGTAGAGATGAGAGAGACAAGCTGCCAGTGACTTTCACACCCACTCTGTCACTGCGGGTGCAGGGGACTTATGGGTGACAGACCCCTGTGTCTTTTAGCCCAGTGACTGGCCCCCATTCCTCATGTAAAAGCAAAGACTAGCAATAGTGAACTAGAATTTGTATATCACCTTATACTGCAGAGATGCTCCCAGAGCTTTTCTCTCTTTCATATCTTAGGACTAGGTAGCCTTATCCCCATTTTATAGAGAAAGAACTGGAAGCTTTGAATAAGTTCATACAACTGAGTCAACAATTTTGTGAGTAATTTTATAAATGAGCCTGTGACTTTGTGTCATAGGACATTACAATGGGTCTATTTGAGGCTCACTTTCAGCCAGAATTTTTCTCTCTCTCCAAAGACTGAGAACAAAACTGTAAGTGGCCAGTCCTTTATATTCCAAGGAGGGTCTTGCCCATTTGGGAAAGGTCTAGAATTTCAACCATGGCTGACAAGCACCTGGGGGAGTTTCAGAGGCTGTATGTGGGAGAATCCAGGACAGGACTGGTGGCGGCAAGATTTCTTCCTAGCTCCTGAGGGATATGTAGGGTGTTCAAGGAGAGGGGCCTCAAGAGGCTCCTCTGGGTCTCCAGAGTGCAGCATCTCTAGTAGCTGTGACTGAAGGGAAGGACCACACCAGGAGGACACTTGCTCTGACTGCAGGGCAAACAGAATTTTCTAGAATAACGGGTGCCCCATGGGAAACAGAACTTGCTAAGAGAGAGTGGTGATTTCAGCAGAAAGAATTTGGAGGAGGGGAACCGTAACCAATCTGATGATGAGATTCCAGCTCTGCTAGGGGAGTAGAATCAGGCAGGTTGGCAGCAGAAGCCCTGAGGGATCCATACAACGATTCCTGAGCAAGAGGTGACAGCCATGCATGTTATGGGCAGAGGTGATTGGTAGACAGCAGGGCTTTCCCCGCCCAACCCTGTGTCCTGGGTATCTGACTAATTTCCCAAGAAGGAGGACACTCAGATGGCAGGGTGCAGGCACAGCAGCTCTTGATCTGGAAGTGACCCTCCTTCCCCACTGGAAGCTATACAGCTGGGGCAGAGAAAGGTTTAAATTTAGATGCAGGTTGAGATGGATGTCCTTTCAGTAATCTAACATGAAGTTACTCTTGGGACTAACTGTGGTCCTAAGAGTTTTAGTTTATAAGCTTGACCTGAGCAATTTGCGAAATCCCAGCTCTATGGGAGAAGGGGCAGCTGGCATTTTGCTTGGGGTGAGTGGTTGCTGGTAGGAGGGTAGGTGGGAGAGGGGAAGGGTATGACAAATCAGCTGTGCAGGATGCTGAGTGAACTTGGAGGCCTTAGGATGGGAAGATGGGTGTCTGGTCGCCATGGAATTCACAAAGCCTTCTCCCTCAGAGCTGGGGGTAAAGTCTTGTTCACTCTGACTTGGGAGGGATGCTTCCTTCCACATTATCCAGAATATATATTCTCTCACTGGTGGGGTGCTTAGTGCCTTGGAGTCTCTCAACTTGAATATTCTAGGGCTGGAGGCAAGTAAACATCAATGACCAGGGAAGCTGAGTTTCAAAACCACTACTGAATTTTTTTTTTTTATAATGTCATTGTGCCATTGTCACAAATATTATCAAGCAAGGATCCAGCACTCTTGTTTTTTGGTCCCCTTAAAGAGATGTCTTGAAAGCAGATGAGAGGAAAGCGATACAGAGGACGGAGATGCCTTTGTGTTAACACTAACATGCTATTTAGTCGGCATGCAGGCTGCCAGATAAAACGGGGAGGTAGTGGTGGGAGGAATTGAAAATTGTCATTCCGTCAAACTTAGTGACAACATTATCTGCAGATCTTAGAAAAATCAGCTCAGAAAAATCCCTGGTTGGTAGTGATCCTCTCAGATAGATTGAAATCTTTCCAGGCTATTCCTCAGGGCTCATCAATCAAGGGCAGTTGTCATGGTGAACAGTTGAATAGATGGCTTCCATTTAATTATCTTCAACTGTCTACATATTGAAAGCACTTGGGGCCAACAGACTCTGCTGGTCCCAGTCCCCAGTAAAAGCAAGTGTGGCTCTTTCCTTACCATCACTTCACCAGGAGGCATTCATTCATTTACTCATTCATTCATTAATAAATCAGCAACATGTACCTCCCATGGCCAGATGAGTGCTCCTGTCAAGATGCTTCTATGAAAACACTTGATGCTGTCTATGACACCCACACTTCAGTCTGGACCCACAAACTGGTGCTTTATGTGCTCAGTGGCAGGCACTGGAGCCTCAGAAAGCATTCCTGTGGGTTGGCCAAATGGTCAAGAGCTGAGAGTGGGACCCAAGCAGACAATAGTTCAGTTTAGAGTCTTGAAAAAGGAAGACATTCAAGCTTAGTTCCTTCCAAAGTAAGGAAGATGTAAGAGCACCAACACGGGGACAGCAAACAAAGTGGAAGGAGCCCATCCATCAATGAGAGGAAGCCAGAGATGAGGCATTGAGTAAAAGGAGGGAATCAGGAAAGGGTGTAAAGGAAGTAAGAAGGATGCTGGGACCGTTCCTTGAGCAGCATGTGGTTTCTATATCTCCTATTTATTTGATATTATGTGTATAATATGGCAGAGTAAAAACTTGTCTTAAAGAAGCAGAGTTCAGGAGTCCACCCAACAGTGGACTATGCAGCCATCTCTCTATCCATTCATTCGTCCATCTGTCTACCCACTTACCCACCCACCTGTACATCTATCCATCCATCCGTCTGCCCATCTGTCTGTTCCTCTGTCCATCTGTCCATCCATCCACCCACCCATCCATCCATTCACCCACTTACCTGTCCATCCATCCATCAGTCCATCCATCCATCCATCCATCCATCCTATCATTCATTTGTTCATTCTTATCAAATGTTTTCTGAATGTCTAATATGTACCTGTCTTGTGGGAGTGATGCCCATAAAGCAAATAATTACACAATGTTATGTAGTTATGTGTGAATTATGCTATAAAGTCCATGGTCTGAGTCATAGAAGGCTTCCCTGGGGCAGTTACACTGGACTGAAACCTGAAGAATGACAGGGAACTAATATGAGGACACATTTTCCAGGCAGAAGGGAGACAGTGAATGCGAACTTGACAGTGGGATGCGTGCACAATGAACAAAGGGGAACCCCAGTGGCCTCGAGCAACAGGATATGAAGGAGCGAGAGATCGAAAGGGACTGTGTTTTCAATGACTGCTCTGCTGCCGTGGGAACAAGACAGTAGGAAGGGCAGAGTGGATGGTGGAAAGTTACTAGGAGATGAACATGGTCCAAGACAAGGGCTGTGGAGTCTTGGCCCATGAGTGGAGCCTACTGAGAGCAGTGGTTGTCCTCACTCTGGGGTCAGGCTCTCCTCCACCATGGTGCATGGGAATAGTTACCTCCCAAGACCATACTGATGTACACTCAGTAAGGGAGAGGGGCCAGCTCTGAAGCATAGGGCGCCTCTGTGCACATCACATCCCACCCCAGCCAGCGGCTCCATTAGGGAGCAGGGTTTGGCCTTGTGTGGATGAGGATTCTCTGTAGGGGATGTACCTGGCCATCACCTCAAATCCACAACCAAGCCAAGGAGGTTCAAGCCCCTCTTAGCATCTAAAGGAAGTAGAACTGATGTGCAGAAGAGGGATTTGTGTTATGTGAATACTCAGGAGGGGTTGGCAATGTCTGTGGCTGATGGACCTTGCTTCTGACCAATGCCTGCTTTCAAGGTTGGTGCAAAGAGAAACCAAACAACCAAACCCAAACAAGCCTTTTAACATTCTTCCCATGGGGTAGTAAGGAAGCTCTTGCCTGCCAATAGAGGGCTCTGTGCAGAGGAAGGTGTGGAAGGAGAGAGAAGGGAGAGATTTTGCTCATCATTTCAGTTTAGCTTCAGTTTTTTCCCCTTTAGATTGTCGAAAAAAGGGACATCAGAAAAACAAAATAAATCATCAGGCATCTACATTTTACTTTGATGTGTTATTTCCCAAGTGAACTGGCAGATGGAGACCAGATGACAGCCCTGGTTAGAATGTCTCTGGTTGCACCTCAACTCTTGTTGTGGGACTGGACATGTCTTCCTGTCCCTCCTGGGCTTGGTTCTGGGCTCTCAGGGGCTATTTCTTGTGTGCCTTGAGAACCAGGCTCTTGGCTCCCTTGTATGGCTTGCATACCTCACCAGATCTTCTCAAAGCTAGCACAATACCAAGGCTCATTTGTTCCCAGCAGTGCCGGGAAGGCTGCTCACACTGCATCATCAGTGGTCAGTGTTGATGGCACTGACCCTGACACTGTGGCTGTGGCTGATTACCAGCATGTCACTGTCAAAGCTTGCATTCAGACTCCATGTGCTGCTGCCACCTCTGCTGTGTCTTCTGTTGTAAGCACTGTGACTCTTGAATGCCATCAAGAGTCTACCAACAATCTCCCTAGGTAGAGATGACAGAGAATGGTCCCCACTTCTGCGCTTTACAGTCTCTTCAACCTGGTGCTCAGTTATGGAAATCGAGGCACAAGCTGAGGAGGAAGCACTTTGCTGTCCTGGGAAGAGCATCAGCTCTGAACAATGCTATTTCTTGAACTAAATGTGGTTACCTTCCATCTCTTTGTGCTTCTCTATATCAGTCCAAACCCAGAGAGGTAAGGAGGAGTTAGACATAAGCAAGAGTTATTGAGGCAGATAACCTTGATGGATAATGGGAAGAAGGAGCAGAAGTGTGTAGAGAAAGACAAAAGAAGAAGGGACTAGGTAGGAAAGCATAGGAGCTGCCGCCCAGATCCGAGGGTGCTGATCAGGTCCATGGAGAGGTCTGGAATTGGTTGTCATTGTGTTACAAATTTTCCCCAAATGTAATTTTCTCACCTCACAGTTTCTGTGGGCCAAGAATTCAGGAGCAGCTCAGCTGGATGGTTCTAGGTCACAGTCTCTCATGCAGTTGAATTCAAGATGTTGTCTGTGGGCCTCTGAAGACTTGGTGGGAAGATGCAGTTTTAAGGAGACTCCCTCACTGGGCTGGAAAGTTGATGCTGGCTGTTGGCAGGAGAACTCACTTCCTCATCACATGAATGTCTTGAATGGTTTCAGCAGAGTCAATGAGTCAAGAGAACATGAAGGGGAAAAACCATGTCTTCCATCATCTAGCTTTGCAAGCCACACACCATCAGTCTGGACTGTGGACTCCTACTGAGTGCATAGGCCTGGTATTTGTGGGACAGGTTATGGGAGAATCACTGGACTATGTGAATCCACAGGGAATTCACGGATGATCGGGAAGGCACAGGAGCTGGCTGACCACCAACCACTCCTCATGGTAGGTTTCCTTGACAAAAGATCTGCGCTGTGCACCTTCCTGGCTGTACATCCCTTTCCTTCTTGTAACCAGACTCTGAGAGTAGCCATTTCATCAACCTCTTCATTCCAAACTACCCTGGATCCTAGGACACGCCAGGTCAAGCTGGGGATGCGGATATTGCCACAGTTAGATGAGGAAACGAGAGAGAGAGAGAGAGAGAGAGAGAGAGAGAGAGAGAGAGAGAGAGAGAGAGAGAGAGAGAGAGAGAGAGAATATACCCTACCCAAGTTTGCTCACCAAATGACAGAAGTAGGACTCAAAGACAAATTCCAAGGCCAGTTCTTTTTGCTTTGCGCCATGAAACAGACATACATTCAGCTGTCTGTGGGAGGAACAGGTTTGCAAGGACAGATCAGGTGAGTTAGCATGCCATTATCAGCAAGCAAAGTTCCTGCTTTTACTGTTGTGGCTGCTAGAGCAACAGATCTGACTTCCTAATTATGTTTTACTTGGGCTAATGTAAAAATTGTTTCATTCCCTGAACAGGCATTAACTACTGTGAAGAAGGGCTAACCAAGAAGAGTGAGTGGCAAATTAATCTGGTACCGGGTGCTGTGTACCAGAGGGCAAGAGACTTGTTTTCTGTTCTATGTACATCCGTTTCATAGTCTGAAAGCTGCCTTCTTTCCCCAGTCCTGAGAGCCAAATTTTAATATTCCTATTTTAGAGTTGAGGAAATGGAGATCAGAGGTTAAACAGCTTGCTCACAATTACATGAGAAATTAACGACAAAACAGCACTTAAACCATAGCTGCCTGAGTGGAAATTTAGTTCTCTTTGTCCTCTATGGGACTGCATCCTGTCTAAATATGTTTCAATATTTAGGCAATTAGGAGACAGAAACAAGAGGGGGCAGAAAGGAAAGTCATACACTTGTGCAGTGGGGTCTGACTGAGAGTAGTGTTTGTTGGGATGTTTTGGGAGATTACTCTTGCTCAGAAGCTTAGCTTTGCTTCTGCTGCCTAATTGTTTCGGATCATGGGAGGCCTGTGAGTCTCTGGAGGAGGGTTTCATATTGACGAAACTCACAAAAGAGTGATGGATGAGCCTAAAGACCTATCTATTCCCTGCAGAGGAATTACCAATATTTTCATGTCATTTTCTAGGACATTCTCTTCCCAGATGCCTGATAGACTGGATTATTAAGCAGCGGGCTGCTAGCTAAGTATAAAATCAGAACCAAAGTAATTGGCAGAAAATTTGAACAATCTCACGCAACGCATGGGTGAGTCTTTCCTGAACTCCTCTCAGATGTGAGGGGCGTGTTTCAGTGTTTCTCTTCTTTAAACATAACTGAGTAAGCATAGTCATATATAGATTCATGTATGCATATATATTCTTGCATGTTTTATTATAATTTGTTAGATTACAACTTCCTTTGCTATACAGCCATGTATAATTTCAGGGTCTTTTTCTGATTATTTTGACTTAGAGATTCTTTGCCCTCTGTTTTGGTTTGACAGATGATTCACATGATGTACTGCACGAGGTTTTCCTTATAA
>RJWH01001436.1:0-118209 GCA_004363575.1 Solenodon paradoxus
GAGAGACAACTAAGAGCTTGTAACGCACAACTAAGAGCTTGTAACCTGAGAGCTTGTAACACTGAAGAAGACATTAAAGATGAATTGAACATCGTACTTTCGTGCGTGTTGTCTCCACTCCTCGCGTCCCCTGACCCTCCAGATCCCGCCTCCCCTCTCGGGCCGAACAGACGTTGACTGACCTGCGGGCCGGGTCAGAGATTGTCAGATAAGAGCTCTGTGAACTTCCTCCCACCACCTATAAACTTAGCTCTATCAGTACTAATCATTCCCACCCTCCTCCTGTCAGAGCAGGGGAGCTGTGTCTCCACCTCCTCCTAAGTCCCTCTCTCCCTTGACATTGTGCCCTGGACTCTACTCTCCTACTGACTCTGTCAGGCATCTTTTTCTCTCTTTATCTTTGATTTTTCCAATTGTCTGGTACTTGGTCTTCAGTCCAATAATATGTTGAGTTCTTACTTTAAAAAGCAAGAAAACAAAAAGAAAAAGAAGTATATCTTGTGCTCTTGTATTTGCCTCTAGCTACCACCCCCTCTTTTATTCCATTGAAAGTTAGATTTATTGAAAAAAGTGGAAAATTTTCATTTCTTCCTCAATCCACTGCAGTCTATTTTTCATTCCACTTTCCATTGAAACTGTTCTTGCTTAAGTCATTAATGACCACCACGTCCCTACATCTATCCATTTCCAAACCCTCTCTTGTTTGACCTTCTGGGCAGTTTTTATATAATTGATCACTTGCTTCTTAAAATATTTTTCCTCTTGGATTTCTAAGGATTTCTCCCCTGGATGCTTCTTCTTGGTCTTTTCTCTTTTGCTTTTCTTCACTGTACTCTCACATGTTTTTGTTTCCAGACTGTGACCTTAGCCTCTTCTCATTCCCTCTCATGGCTTTATTTCTACCTTAAGATGGATAACTACCAAAATTGTCTCCATTTCACCCATCTCATAAACTCCAAAGCCATAGGGCCAGATACTTCCCTTTGATATCCCACAGATGCTGAAATTTGACATGCAGAAAATTTAATTCATCATCCTCTTCCTCAAATAATGCCTCTCCCGGGTGTTCCCATCTCAGTGAGTCCACCCAGTTGAACATTCTTGACTCCTAATCTGTTCCTCAGCCCCCACAATCATTCACTTAGTTGGAGACACTCTGTTTCTGAGATCCCAACCTTTCTGCTGATCAACTTGACCTTACCCCTCTGCCCTTCATAGATGAGGCTGACATCACCTCCCACCTGGATTGCTGCAGCCAGCCTGCAATGATCTCATGGTTTCCATTCTTTCCCACCTGTAATCCATTCCCAACACAAGATATGGCCCCTGCCTACCACTCCAGACTTATCTCCTGCTATTTGCTCTCTAGGGATTAAGCATTATACACGTTAATCATACTGAATGGTTTGCATTTCTCTAAATGGATCATGCATTTGTTCTTCATAATGTCCTCTTAGTCTGAAATATCCTCCCCTTCAATGTCATTTGCTTACAAATGTCTTTGTTCTTCTAGACTCAGTTCAGTTTCCCTAGTGGAGTCCTCCACAGAAATTCCCTGACCTTTCTATGGGATCCTTACCACTCTGTTCGTACCTTTATTTCATTATTGCTGCTCTCAGAGCTGTGCCTGTTACATTATATGGCAAAAGAGACTTTGCTGATGTGATTACGTTAAAGATCTTGAGATAGAAGAGGGAGTATCCTGGGTTACCTGGGCAGGCCTTAGACGTAATCACAGATTCTATATAAGAAGGTTCTAGGAGAGTTGACTACAAGAAGAAGGCAATATGATCACATAAGCAAGATAATACACTGCTGGCTTTGAAGATGTGTGAAAGGGACATGGGCCAATGAAAGCCAGAAATGGCAAGCAAACAGATTCTCCCCTAGAACCTCTGGAGGAAGTACAACCCTGCTGACATCTTGATTTCAGCCCAGTGAAGTTGATTTCAGACCTCTGATCTCCATAACCATAAGAGAATAAATGTATATTGTTTTAAGTCACCAATTTTATGGTCATTTGCTGCAGCAGCAATAGAAACTAATCCTCTAGGTCAAATGGGGCCTTGCCCTGGGCCCACCTTTTGCAGGTCCCTGCTCTAGGCCTCCTCAACTGTACTCCTTCTCTAGGGAATGAAAAGCTTATGTACTCTGCTAACAAAAAACTGCAGGCACCAAAGGGGGAGGTGTGTGGGGTGGTGGGGGAGCAAAGTGTAATGAGGGTCCAATGGACAGTGGTGGAGGACTATAAGAAATTTTGGTGATGGGTGTAGTGTGTGGTCATGTATTAGATGGAGAGTGAACTCGCACACCTAAATACATCTTATATTGTGTTGTAAATTAATGTTACTTCAATTTTTTTAAAATATGAGAAAAAAAATGTCATTAATTCTAGGTACCCAGTCAAGAATACCTAGAATACCTCAGTCAAGCCATTTTTACTTAAGGCCTATTTCCAAGGCTTAAATACCTTATCACGAAGTCTGTTTAGCAGCATAAGTGGACCCGTGACTGGATTTGAAGGACAGTCAAAGGAGCAACTGCCGGGGTGAGCGGTGGTGTAGACAATAGACTGAAGATCACAGGACCATGAAGCCAAGGCTATGAGAGAAATTCAGCCAAGGGACCATGAGAGTGGTGGGAATGATGAGAGTGGTTGGACTCTGGGTAAATTATGGCATGTAAAGGAAACAGGTCTTGCTGACACTTTAGATGGGAGGTTTAAGACAAAGAGAAGGGTAAGTATAGTTCCAGAGTTTCTGGCCTGACCATTACTATTAACTTATATGGTTATAAATGGAAAAAGAGAAAGCTTTTGGGTAAAGCTCAGTAGCCCACTTTAAAATGTATTAAATATAGGATACCTGTTAGATAACAAAATAGGTGGGCAGTTAGATGTTTGAGTGAATCTTGCATTTCTCAAAGACTGTATCCTTCAAGCAACCAGTGGAGGGTCTTGAAATTGGAAATTCTAGTATTTGATAGGTCAAATTAATATACAATATTCCTCCAAAGAAATTTTTCAAGATCTACCCATAATTTTACATCCTTGCATCTTTAGATTGGTTAATATCAAGTCCACTGACACACACGGTCTGACAAATGTGTAAGCTGGGCCTATTAACAAGCTGATTGTTTAACATCTTCTTGTTCTTGGCTCTGTCAAACATTTTAATTAGAACTAGGGCTGATATTGAATATTAATGCCAAATGAGTTGAAGTCAGATCCAAGGTCTCTGTCTTATCCTAATGTTGAACTTCCTTAATTTGCTGATTATAAGAAATGTTTCTCAGTAATTATAAAATATATAATGACTTTGACTTCTCTGTTCCATCTCTGAAATTGTATTGCTTTCCTCACCACATGTTTGGAAAAGTTTACAATTAGAACTTTTATTATTTTGGTGCATTTGAGTACATTCTGCATATTAATAAGTCCTAAAACAATGTCTTGTCTAATGCTAGATAGCCTATGAAGGTTAGTTCTTTAGAGAATGTTAATTTGGTGAATGAGCACTAATGCTGATAGTCTCAGTCCTAAATGTATAGAACCTATAAAGCTACATCTCTAGAAAACTTAGTATACTTTATAGAGTTGCAGCTCTGTTATGAGATGTTGGAGGTTAAATTGCTCAAGTAAGCATTTTCTTTTGTTTAGTCAAGCTTCCCCTCACCTTCACTCTTCTAAAGTTTCTTTTGTCAAGTTCACCAATGACCTTCATATTAGAAAAAATCTGGTCATTTCAATCCTAATTTTACTTATTCTTTTCACATTGTTTGACCAGTTGACTACTTTCTCCTTAAACTCTTTTTCTCCTTTATTTTAGATCGTTGTGATCTCTTCATATGATAGCTAATTTTTAATGTCAAGTTGACTAGATCAGATATTTGGTCAAGCTTTATTCTGGGTGTATCTGTGAGAGTGCTTCTGCATGAGATTAAATTTTGATTCAGTAGACTACAGGGGATTGCCTTCTTTAATGTAGGTGGTCCTCAGTCAGCTGAAGAATAAAGCAAAAGATGGAGTAAGAAGGAATTCTTCTGCTTGAAGGACTTGAGCTGGAACATTGGTCTATCCTGCCTTTGGTCTAGAATAGAAACATCAACGCTTCTTAAGTCATAAGCCCACGGGCTCTCACAGTCTTCAGGCCTTTGGGCATTCAGGCTGGCACTACACCACCCGCTCTCCTGGGTCTCTAGCTTGACTATAAATCTTGAGACTTCTCAGTCTCCTTAACTACATGAACCATTTCTGTATAATAAGTCTCATTTTTAAAATGTTTGTTGATTTACTTGCAGTACAGCTCCCCCCTCTAGAATGTAGCATTATGAACACAGAGACCTTTTTCTATTGTGCTCACTTCTGCATTCTCAGCCCTGGAATTGTGTCTAATAGACAGGCGACCCTCAATAAATATGTGTGGACTGTAAGAAAAGAAATGCTTGTATGTATGATTATCCTAAGGCCTAAGATCACAAACGATTTGTGTTTATGTTTTTACTTCCTCACACGTTATCTCATTTACCCTCACACCATCCTGTGTGAAGAAGAGGAGGAACACCATTAAACTGATTCACCTTCATTGGTAGAATGGAAAATGTTTACTTCTAGAGAATCTTAATGCCTGTGGTTGGAAATAAGAGTGAGTCAAGAAGGGCTGTTGGAACATAGCTTTTTTTTTTTTTTTTTTTTTTTTTTTTAACCTCAGAAGCACAATATTTATCTTGGAATCCTGTCTTGGAAAAATTATTAATTGTATAATAAAGTGGTATATTTTGCTCTAAGAGCTGGCAACAATATACTGAATCAATATGAATTTTCAACATTCAAAATTCTTTCCAGACTGGAAACACTACAACTGAAAGTTATGTCTTCAGTGTTCACATGTGCAGATGTGGTGAAATGAAGGAATGATTTCAGAATCCTCTGGAGCTTGTCTTCTACACCCAGCAACCAACGGGGGTAGATTAACTTGCAATGATAATCTCAACAACACTTTAGTGTTTGGTGAACACTGTTACATGAATATGACTCCCTTTTACTCCCCTCCCACTTACAATGATCTGATTGAGTGTTTTAGTGACAGTTAATGAACATTGTCAATGCATATAATTGTTTACATTAAGATGTACACAAAAAGTTAATACATAATAAACTTTTAAAATAAATGAACTGATAAATCAGTTTTAATGTAATAAATCTATAATCAGTCACGTGCTCCAAATAACATTTTCATAATGTGTTTATTTGTGTACAAAATATGTTGTAATTTACTGATACATATGCAGCAAAATATTCTATCACATACGACAAAAATACACCTTCTCCTCCTTCCCCTGCCCTACAAAGTGGCAACACTGTTTTGGCAGTTCAGCAGCTGAAAATAAAGTGCTATATCTAAGCAGTATTGAAATGTCTTCACTTGACAAACGTGATGTAGGATTGAGTGTACAACCACATCTTTGTTAGTTTTTTTTGCAGAACAGGAACTTCCAAATATTGAACACTTCCAGAAGATACAAATATTTGTATATATATGTACACATGTATACACTGTATATGTAAAGTGCCAACAAGCCTCTTTGTCCTTGAGTTTGTTGTGTTTCTCTGTCTCTCTCTCTCTCTCTCTCTCTCTCTCTCTCTCTCTCTCTCTCTCTCTCTCTCTCTCTCTCTCTCTCTCTCTCTCTCTCTCTCTCTCTCTCTCTCTCTCTCTCTCTCTCTCTCTCTCTCGTCACATTCATACACTATTGGGATCTTAGAGTTCACCAGCAGGCATCGTCAAGCTCATCAAAAACTGACTTGTTGGGGCGAGGGGCGCATGTGGTGTTGGTGAGAGGATTGCGGGAAACCTCAGACCTCACTGGGGGACCTGGAGCGGAAGGGCACTTTGGAGTGGAAGCAGCCACAGAACAGGAGCCACAGGGCGCGCTGGATCTCCTGGTGGCGGAAGGCATAGATAATCGGATTGATCATGGAGTTGTAGGTGGCCGGCAACAGGGTGGCATAGGTGTAGACAGCCGGGTCCTCGCGGCTGCCCACTACACAGTAGATGGCAAAGGGCAGCCAGCTGGCGCCGAAAGTGCCCAGCACCATGGCCAGCGTGCCCACACCCTTTCTGGCGGCAGCAAGGTGGGGCGGTGCTAAGCAGTGCTGCTGCAAAGCTATCTGGTGCGCATGGCGCCAGACTACCTGGCAGATGCGCACGTACAGGTGGAGCATGACGCCGAAGACCGCAAAGAAAGCCGCGGAGAGCAGCGCCACGTGGCTGCGCGTCAGCGGGTGCACCACGCTACAGGCGGCGCGCTCCCCCAGGCAGTTCCAGCCCAGCACCGGCAGCAACCCGAGGCCTAAGGACACTGTCCAGGTGGCGGCGAGCAGCAGGTGCACGCCCGATAGCGTCCGGCGCGAGTAGTAGGTGAGCGCATTGTAGAGGGACAAGTAGCGGTCCACTGTGATAGCCAGCAGGCTGCTGACCGAGGCAGCAAAGGAGGCCACGAGGAAGCCCACGGTGAGCAGGTTCACAGTCTCCGAGGGCACCACGTACTGGAATACGAAGTGCAGGATAAGGCCGCAGCCCGCTAGGAGGTCGGCGGTGGCCAGGCTGCCCACCAGCACGAACATGGGCGTGCGCAGCGAGGGCGTGGACGCTATGAGCGCAACTACCAGTGCATTTTCGCCTGCGATCACCGTCCCCGACACGCACAGCAGGACGTCCCAAGGATTCACCGCTGACAGCAGCAGCCCCTGTGGCCCGGTGGGCAGCTGTGAGGACAGCTCCATCGATGCATTACCTCCGCTGCCCGCCGCCAGCGCCGCCGTCGCGGCAGGGGGTCCCCACTCACTGGTGTCCCGCGCCCCTGCCGCTGTGGCCGCCGCAGCTCCCTCGGCTGCCACTGCCACCACCTGGGACTCGTTGAGCGAGGAGGCGCTAGCGTTCATCGCGACCGGATTCTGCACCCTGCGTGGAGAAGGGAGAGCAAGTGTTATGTGTGGTGTCAAGTCGCCAGGGAACTTCCCAGGCTCAGGTGCCCCGCTCATATTGCCGGTTCTACTCCGCGACCCCAGAGCAGAGCGAGGAAAAGGTGGTGAAGTGAGAGCCAGACAAAATGAATACCTGTTGAGTGAGCGAGCTAGTGAGTTCGAAATGCACGCGAATATCTGCACGAATATCTGAGTTTTTGCACAGATATACTACACGGATAACACGCTCCCACACGTGCACAGATTAATCCCGTAGGTGTGCCTGTATTTATTTGCACACTCACCCGTATGCACTTAGCTTAGGGGTGTCAGCCTCAGCGAGTCCTGTCCAGGTCTAGCTGGGGGGAACCCGGCTTTCTCCTAAACTGGGTAGCGGAGTCGCTGTCCGCGGTGCTGAAAGAGAAGTTTCTGCGACCGCTCTCCCAAGAGAAGTGTAAAAACCACTAAGATCCCTGGACGGGGGGCTTGCGCGAGAACCAGAGAGAGAAGCGAGGGTGTCTGTGCCTGTGTAAGGGGAAAGTATGGAATCAAGCTTGGCTCCATTTCTCTGGCTTTGAAAAGAACTCATCTAGGATCATCTTTCACCCTTCCCCTTCCCACACCCTCGAAGTTCTTCTAGGGAGCCGGGATGCTCACCTGGGAAGTCAGGGCTTCAGGAAGTCGCCGAACATGAGCGCTGTAGCGGGGCGCTTGCAGCGCGAACGGAGCAGCTGCCTGCAGGAATGGGCTAGGCAGGCCCGGAGAGGAGCGCGGGACGCCTGTCGCTGCGCCCGCGCCGCGGAGAGTGAGAGACCCAGTCAGCTGCAGGAAAGGCGGTTACGAGCTGCGCGCCTGCTGGAGATTGACAGGCAGGGCGTGGTGACGTCAGGCAATTGGCTCTGGGTTGCGAGCTCGGCGCTACTCTGCTTGCCCGCGGGTCGCTGGCTTTCCTCCAAACCCAGTCTCCTGCCCCCGCCCTCCCTAACGACATCTCAGAGTGTTCAAGAAGAGAGGAGAAGCCGGCCACTGCGGCTCCCTACAATCCAAAACCTCCTAGAATGAGGTGGGGTAGGGGAGCGGGGAGAGAAGAAGGAGGAATTAGTGAAGATTGAGGCGAGGATAAGAAGGTATGAGCTGGGAGGAAAGAAGTGAAGGAACCAGCAGAACCGGCAGCAAAGCTAGAATCAAAGAAGCCGAACTGACAGGTCTGACAGCAGAATTGCTACCTTAAAAAAATAGCACTCTTTGGGAAATAGGACTGAAGTGGGAAGAGGTAAGCTTAAAAAAAAAAAAAAATTGAGGATGTTTATGATACAGTGTATTATAAGTTAAGTAATGTCAGGGAAGAAATTCAGAGTTGTAGGGGACAGAGAAGAGATGGGACATTGAGGAAAACAATCTCTTATTTTGGAGGTTACCTGTGCAGTTCCTGTCTCTCCTCCATTCCTTCCTCTCTCTCTCCTGCTATTTTTTCTTGAACTCTACACAGCAGGTTTCACCATGATCTTCTCAGCCAAATGTTTCCCAATTTCAGTAGCTGGTAGTGCCCTTGGAACTTGGGATTTAATTAAAGACCAGGTCTGTGTCTTGTTAGAAAAGAAAACAGCGAAATGTGATTTACTTTCCTGGCAACAGACTTTGCCCTGTTAATTAGTACCCTATAAAACAAATTACAGGATGAAAATAGTGATAACTCAGCTGTACCAGATTTCAGTAGGCAAGAATTTTATTTTCAGCTCAGATAAATCATCCTTTTGGTTTAAAGGTGTTTTGTTTTGTCAGTTAAATACAAGTATTAGACTTTTTTTTTTTAATCAGTCAGAAGCTCTATGCTTGGGCAAAAGCTAAAATAGTTGACTCTATCTAAGACTAAAATAAATGATTGCACATTGGCATGATGGTATTATACTGAGGCCACAACCATGATTTTCAGGCACCACATGCTCTGAGCAAAGTGAAAATAGACATTTGTTATCCGTACTTCTCCTTGTAACCCCTCTTCCCTCTCCTGGATTTTGCCTCTAACTGCAAGAATCAGAAAAAAAGGGTGGGGCCATTATACTCAAATTGAGTACTAGCTGGGGTGGGAGGTGGATTTTTTTATTTTTATTTATTTATTTTTTTTACCTTATCCCACTCTTTCTAAACACTCTTTCTAAAGCCCCAAGTTCAGGCTACTCATGCCTCATTGTACCTGAAGCTAACTAGAGGAAAGACAGAAAACTATAGGGCTGCTCAATTCTTTACTGCAATAGCTAATGCTGGACAACAAAATGAGTTCATATACAATTCCCAAATTTGAGGAGTTTATAAAATTCTCACATCACTATTTTTTAGGAACCCCAGAATTGGCTGATTTTCTTCATTTCTGAAAAGAATCATTTTGGATTTCAGTAAAAGTTTGTCATCTAAAAGTCAAAAATGTTATTTCAGAGCTGTCAAGTGATTTATCAAACTCTGTAATAACATGATAATCACAAATTTTCCAAATGATTAGATAATAGTTCAACAGAAGGAAACGCCTTCTAAATGTCTAAATGTATTACATTTTTACCTGCCACAATGCAGTGAAGGGTGTGGGATTGAAAGTGAACAGATACCTTCTGTTTTGGACAGTCTCAGATTTTCACCATTGCCAAGAACAGACTTTTCAGTGTTTCAGAAGGAAGGCCACACATGTGGTATCAGGTATAGAGATGATGGTTGGGGGTTTGTAGATTGTCTCTAAATCACACCAGCTTCTGCTTCCCTCTCTCAGTTGCTAGACTGGATCCTGAAAGCAGACAGAGCACTTCTTACAAGTTCCTTCTTATCTCCCCTGTGTCTACCCATATCCTGGGAAACAGAAGATGGCAATGAAGGAAAGTTTGCCTGTTGTGAATGGGAATTAAATGTACTTCATTGACTGCTCTGCCCATAGCTCTTCACAAGTATCTGCCTTTCCCATGGTCTTCTAGAATATTCAGTCTATGAACCATGCGACATTTTCTATCTCCAGCCTAGCTTTTGGGAGGAGATTGTCACTCGACCCAAGGCTAGACAAAACCAGTTATCCTTGACTGAACAAGTGATCAGATTCCTCTGTTTGAAAATAAAACAATAGTCAGTCAGTGTTGGGCTCTGAACCTGAAAGATCATGCTACGTTAGGACTGGAGCACTCATGTTGAGTCTTGTATGAAATCTGTAATTAGAGGGAACCAGTTGCAATGGAAGAATTAAGCAGATCTGCAGAGAATGGGAATTAAAATGGAATTTAAAGAGATCAAATGATTGAGAGATGGAGGGGAATGGCCTCAGGCCCCGAGGTGTCTGTATCCTGGTTCCAGGAATCCAAATTCTGGGCCTTGAAATTGCCATTTCACCTCTTCAGCATGCAGCGAAACTCCAGAAATAGTGGGTTTGAGTTTGAAATAGCTGCACTAAAGAAATTTTAGCAGCAGTCCAACTTCAAGTCACTTGGTATAATTTCAGATTTAAGGCACTAACCTGACTTCCTCTGCACATCCTTGACTTTTCCACACAGAAAACAAGGGCTGAGACTTGAATCCCTCTTGGCCCTGATGAACTCAGTGGCCTCACAAGGGAGTTCTAAACTCTAGTTTCTATGGACTCTCTATTTTCCTGTAGATCCCAGGTTAACTCGACACCTGCCCACTTCTTAGCTGTGAGTTCAGAGCCACTTACCAGGTGTGTCTCCTCCTGGCCAAGTTTGCAAATCAATTCTGTCTTTATGAAATTAGAGCCATAGTTAGCCAAATGGTCTAGAATTCATACAACTATGCTGGCAAAACCTATAGCAATTCTGGCCTTTCTCTGAGACACTTCAGACAGACAGACAGACACATGCACGCACGCACGCACCCACCCACACACATACACACACCACGTAACTTGGTTCTTAAAGACAAACAGTAAAGTTTCCTACTGGGAAGTATAAGTCCACTTGGTGGTACTAGGATATTTATGCTGAGAATGCAGGAAGAGAGCAGGTGCTTAGTGTGGAGTCTGAGGATGTTATTAAGAAAGACTATTGCTGAAAGAAGCAAGAATCACAAAGGGCCATTGAATACTCTACATTATTTGTCCAGACCCAGGGAGTTGAATGGAGTATAATCTTTCAGGTACACATGCTAAGGTAGATGAATGATGTTTAAAAATATCCCTTCTTTCTTCTTCCTCCTGTCCACAGGGTTTCCTCTCAGCCCCAGTCATAATGTCCAAGGTACAAGCTCCCTCAGCCTGTCCAAACACATCAGGGATGTCCCTGCTTCATGTCAGGTGCGCAATATTCATGCCAATGGGCTATTTCCTTGGATTTTGGCATTATCTGATGTTCCCACCAAATTTAGAAAAGCGCAGACAACTGTTATCATCATTACCCAACCACAAGATGCAGAACATTGAGCAAAGTGGTTGAATATCTTTATTTATTTTATCTTTACTTTATTTCAGTTGTTAAGCAACATTTTCTTTTCATGAGAAGCAAATCAGGAAAAATGATAGCTTCAAGGGCATATGTCTTTTTTCATAAAGAGTGAAAATAACAATTGAACTTCGTGGAGAAATGCATAAACTGATAGATTAACAATTTATTGATTTTGAGAATAATAAAGTTGGTTCTACTGGTATATTTGAAAAGTAACATGGAGATGGTATTCTAATCTGCCATTCCCTGTGTTTTCAAAATGCCTCGATGCTGACACTGTGGGTTCATGCTCATTATATCATCTTATTCTTTGAAACAATTACGTGGAGCTTGGGGTTATGATCTTTGCAGATGAGGCAAATGAAGTCCTAAGGAATGAGGCGAGATGTCCAAGGGTCACAGGACACCAGAAGGAGACCGGAACTTGGGATGGGTTCATTTCACTCAGTGCCATACTTCCTAAGAGCTACTGTGTGCCAAAGACCATGGCCTATACTGAGGTTGAAGGGAAGATTGGGATGAGACTGTCCCTTGTTGTTTCCTGCTTGGTCCTCAGGTTTCCAGTTGCAGGTTTTCCTCTTTTTCTCTGCCTGAGCCCCATGGGTAGGTGAGGCCTGATGATTGTACAAGGAGGAGCAGCACTACCATTGTGGCTTCTGACCTCCAAGACACTAGGCACTGCAGTCAGATGCAGTAAATTTAAAGAGATGGTAAATGTAAGGGTCTTCGTAGTTACCATCATGATGGTTGTACAGTGTTCTGTTGCGGGTTCCCTTGTGCTGGGGCAAATAGTTTCTGCCTCCCACAGTCCTTGGTCTCTTCTCTCAGCTATCCCTGAAGGGCAGGCAAGTAGTAGTCTGGGAATGAATGATTCAAAAAGTTTTCACCCTACATCAAGTATAGGCTTTTCCATCCCACCTTACCCCAATGATTCTGCTTTTCACAAGAAGATTCTGCTTTTCGACAAAGTTAGGCCAGTCTGGGCTGCCCATCATTTGTTTAATGAGAAGAATTAGATATGTCCAAGACATTGACAATCTGATAGGAAAACAAAGCAAACATCAATGCAATATGTACAAAGGTATATGGAATCCCAAGCTCAAAGAGACTTTTATTTGGATAGATGTGGATCCAAAATGATGGAGGTTGAACTTTATACCTTCAATATTACTACAAGCAACAGTTCATAGAAGGTTTTTTTTTCTGTTTTGTAAACTTCTTTTAAAATATTCTATAAAATATTAAAGGTAATTTTGAAAGAAAAATAGTCACCTGTATTCAAATCAGTCAATTAAGATTAATATTCTACCCTCCCTCAGACTGTAAACCTCTCTAGAGGTTGGACCAATTCTATTTAATCTTTCCTTAAGCATAATCTGGTACAGAGTAAAGTACTCAACAAGTGTCTATTGAGTGACTGACGTCAGAATCTGTCTATATGCATTTATATTAAGAAAATACATTGCATATTATACAGTATAGACTTTAATTTTTCACTTAGTAATAAAAAGAATGTTGTCAATGTTTTTCTGTGAGTCATTATACTTATTTTTCATACTTTGGAAATTCATTCACTCAATAAACATTTGTTGAGCTCCGAATGAACAAAGCCAACCCTTGGATACTGACAATAGAACTGAGGTTACCAGTGGGCATGGTGGGGTACAGTGGACAATGGTGAAGAACTCTTGGTAATTTGGTGGTGGGTAGGGTATACTGATATTTGAGGGAAGGGGAACCCACACATTTGGAGTTTTATTATTTTGTAAAATTACTTCAATAAATATTTAAGTTAAAAAAAGAAGTGATAGCAGAGGTAATGGGAACACTCAGAAGAAGATTTTCACCCAGCACGAAAAATCAAGGAAGACCTCTCAGAGGAGATGATCAAGCTGAGTCTTGAAGAATGAGTACCAGTCGTCTAGGTAATGAAGACATGGACATGTTCCAGGCTGAGACAGCTGCATGTATAAAGACATGAAGTCAAGGGAGCCTGGCACAGATCATTGGGACTGTGGGTAGGTAACAGTGGTTGGAATGTAAGACAAAATGGCAATAGCAGAGATATACCAAGTGGTTGAGGGCCAACTCATGAAGAGCCTTCTAAATAATGGAAGGAGTTGGGTTTAATCCTGAAGGTAATAGGGCATCTATAATGGATACTCTTAAGCAATGGTGATTGATATAACCAGAGTTAGGTTCCCTCTTACAATTTATGGAGGCCTCACCAACAGCTCTACGGTGAATGGATTAGAGAAGATAAGAGTAGAGTCAGGCAGACCGGTTAGGGGGCTGTTGTCGGCATCCATATAAGAGAAGATTAAACAAGCGGTAGTGATGGGGAATAGAGAAATTTATAAATCCTTCAGATGTTTTACTCATTAATGTTAGTTAAAACAACTCTAGCTGTTGTAAAAGATAGTTCTTAAGATAGCGGTGACATAATATTCTAGACGATTGCTTCTCATGCACATGAAATTCAGAACAGGCAGACAGCCTTTTTATATGGTCATTCTAAGGAACCAGGTCTTTCCATGTCATAGTTCTATCCTTTTCTAGGCTCTCAGAGTTTCACATTCATCATTTCAGGATCTCACATTTCTGGTGATTGGGAAATGAGCTTGGGGAATTTTCCTGGAGCATTTTATAGGGCATGCATGGTAGTAGAGACATAAAGACACAGGTTAAAGGAGGGAAGGCATCAAGGATGACTTCCGATTTTCAGGTGTGGATGGTAGTGGGATTGGAAAAGGACAGAATGGTTAAGGTAACTGTGTACATATTGAGTTTGAAGCAGGACATCTAGGGACAGCTCTCCAGTATGATGTTGAAGAGAGGGGTTGTTGTGAATCAGCAGAGAGTCTCGACTGGAAAAGTAGATGAAGATACCATGTCATCATCATCATCATCATCAGGCTACCATTCATGACTATGTATAATTCACTAAAGTACCCTGTGGAGTGAATACTATTACAATCCTCATTTATTTTATAGAAGAGAAACTGAGGATTAGTGGATGAAGTAAATTTGCCACAGGGTTGGAAAGTGAGAGAATCAGAATTTGAATGCCATTATCTGACCTAGTTAAAGGGAGTTAATGAACCTAAGAGAAGAGAACTGGAGGCAGTCTCCTGAGGATTAGTCTTTGAAGGATGGAGGAAGAGGATAGAGTTGAGAAGGCAGCTTCTATCATGGAAACCCTTCCTCAGACTAGTAGGGGAGAGTGGTGTGTGTAAATCAAAGAGGAATTTTCAGGAGGAGTATCAAATTATACCTTGAGAGGTCAAGAGAGAAAAAGTATTTGCTGAACTTAGGTTATTGGTGACTTATATGGTGGGCAACAGGCTAAAATGAATGGACTGTAAATAAGGGGTGAGAGGGGAGTACACAGGGCTCTAGAAAGTTTGACTTGAAGCAAAAGAAAATTATAAGGTGGCAGTTAGATATGCAGGCTTAAGAGAAAACTTTTTCTTAAAAAATAGAAGCTATTTGAAGGGGAAAAAGATTGTTGAAGGTCCAGGCTGATTTCAGAAAGAGTTGCTGAGATGGTGGGTATCAGAGATGGAGAGGGTCTGAAGACAGGTGGAGAGATTAGCCTGAGAAAGGAACATAGACAGGAAGACTGAAGCATAGAGATGTGATGTTTAAGGGAAGCCAGGGAATCAAGGGATGGCCTTTTAATTCCTAATGAAATGTGGGGGAGGAGGCCATCAGCTAATGGTGAGATGGTAACTGTAAGGGTCTTTGTAGTTGCCATTATGATGGTCGCACAATGTTCTATAGAGGACACAGGGTGACATTTAATTCAGCATTCTTTTACTGTTAGGCATTTAGGTTGTTTACATATTTGCTATTGTAGATAAAATATTACTTTTATGCATATAATCATTTTTATTTTGTGTGATTATCTTGACATAAAAATTGTCAGTCAAAGTGCAGAAACATTTTGGTTACCCACAGTCCGAATGGTCTGGGCCAGGCTCCTGCGACTTCACGCCTTTGCACTCGCAGCTGCCTCAGTCAAAATGACAGTAATGCTTTACAGCACCAGTAGCTCTCTGTGAACAAACCAGTTTCTCTGCATCTTTTATAACAAATGGGCTTTATTATTTTGAAACATTCTTTCAACTTAATGGGCAGAGTAGTACTTAATTCATGACAAGTATATTTATCTGATTTTGATTACTGCTAAGGTTGACCATTTTTAAAATATAATTTGAATTTTCACTGATTTATCTATTTTTAATGTCTGTTAGGACTTAATGCACTTTTTATACAGCTAATGAAATCTGCTATAGATATTAATTCTTTACATGTCAAACGTGGGGGAAATTTTCCCTATATTTTCTTTTCTTTTTTAACTTTAGTTTGATTGTTCAAGAATATTGCATATTTATAAAGTCGGTTTCTGAAGATCATGTATACTGTGACTTCCAGCCTGAGAAAGACACATACATGACTTTAGAGAAGAAATTTTCTGTTAGAGAAGGGAGAGGACAGAGATCTTTCGGGGTAGAGAAGGTTCTGGGAAGGAGTTGGTCCCTGAGCAGGCTGCAGCCTCTTTCAAGTGAACAGGTTGACTATCTAGGTAAGGACCACATGTATGGTTTACCTGAGGGTGACGGCACCTGAGAACAGCTGAGCCTGGTTGGCCATGGCTGCTAAATTTGGGTGCACAGCTTTCTGGGGAGTCAGACATTAGGAGCTCAGTTGCAAGGGAGACCAGTAGGCTCTGAGCAATGGAACAATCCGTCAGCAAGAGCAAAGTGCAGACCAGCCCCCAACAAGGAGAATCCACTTGGAACTCCCACCACAGACTCTGAGCAGCAAAGAGGCCCTAAACAGAGGGGAAAGGCTTCAGGGAAAGATAGGGAGACCAAAGTCACATTCCCTTAGCTCTTTACCACGCGGGACACTTTACACACTTGATCTGATTTAACCCACCGTGCCCAGGAGAGACCATATCTTATACTTCTAAGAAACATAGGAAGTCTGACGGGGGTAAATAGCAATCACTAGCACACAGCTTGTAAGAGATAGTTTCTTTGGTTCTCAAAGTCTCCTTTCCTGGTAAAACGGTTGGCCTCTGCTCTGGAAAGGGGATCTGAGGTGCAGCGTGTGACTGGGGAACAGGTTGTCAGTCAGGGACCATGAGTGGATTTGTGGGTGTGCTGCAAGCTAAATAGAGTGTGGATTTGGTGCAAGAGGAAATAGGGACCCACAGAAGGATTCTGAGCAGAGAGCTGGTTTGAATCGATGTTTTCGAAACTTAGCAAGGAAAGGAGGGCAGAAAGCAGGATGTTGATGTGGCAGGCTCAGGCACACCCAGAAAGTCAAGCCACAAATGAAAGGACAGCATTACTGAGTCAGCATTACTGAGTTGCTGCTAAAATAAGTCACCACTTGGGATGCTTATCTGAAATATAATCCCCTGATTCTTTGAGAAGGATTCTAAAGCCTAGGAGAGGTTGATAAGGGAATAAAACCCTAGTATCATAAACAGCAGAATCCATAAGAGAATTTCCCCAAATTATCATGAACTTAATTATCCAGCCAGCAGTATCTGAGGTTTGACTAGAGATAAGAGGCAGTTAGCCCTGAACTCTCCCCTTCTCCCTCCAGACTTCCTTCCCGTGTGCTCAGAGGTGAGTCCCCACTAGTCCTTTTCATACATGCATTCTCAGGGTGTCTACGGGCCCGATGTGTTCCTTCATCCAGATGTCCTACCCTTTTCTAGATTCTTAGACTCTCCTAACTTTTTACTTGGTGTCGGTGTCAGTCTCTGCCAAACTGAATGATGTTTTAAGCAAGAATAATTGATTTGAGCGATTTGCATAAACCTTATTAGGTGGAGGTGGATTAGATTTTCCTTTGGAGCTTTTTAAAAAAGGATAGATATCTACATGTAATTTTAAAAAGACATTCACGAACTGAAAACAATGGCAGCAAAAATAATAATTTCCATGTATGTATAGTAAAGGACTCAATTTTGTAAAATAAATATTATATTTACTACATATCAACATTTTAACAGTGATTACCTCTAAGTGGAGGCTATTTTTATCCTTTTAAAAAAATGCGTGGCAGAAGTCAGTAACTATCTTACAATATCGATTCTCCCTTTATTCTATAGCTATAAAGTCCCAATTTTAGCCGAGCCATGGCCACTTAGACAAACAGGCCTCTTTTGCCTCATCAAGGAAATGTAAGTGGATATTTTTTATGGCACTTTTCGCAAAGTGTCTTTGAAAAGAAGAACCCTTCTTCCCTTCTTTTCTCTTGCTGGCTGGAATGTGAGCATGCTGGCTGAAGCTATTGCTGTCATTCGGGACCCCAAAATGGAAGTCACATGATGAAGTGGTAAAGCAACAAGAGAGAAGCCTTGTATCCCTGATGGTCATGGAGACACCATCCAGCCTTGGATATCCTATTTCTGCATGAGAGAGAGTCATTTTTCTTCTGTCTTTCTAAGTCACTGTTATTTTGAGTTTCCTGTCTCTTGAAAGCTAAGCAACTCCTAGAGAACTCGTTTGCCTATATGTTTTTAAGTCATAAAATACATAAAGGCACACACAGAATTCAAATTCAAGTCCTATACATGGAATGATTTTTCGAGCTGCAAAAATGATCATTGCAATCACTTGTCCCAAGTGTCACACATCTCTGCTCTCATTTTCTTTTTGAACAAATTGCAGCAGGCCAGCATTTAACACTACATTCAATTTTTTGTAGAAAGGACATGCCGTCCCATCCTTAGTCCATGGACTGATTTTATTTTAATTCAAAAGACTTCACAATTGTGCTAGGAATAGGTATTGATATGACTCCACTGTGATGATTTAGGGATATTTGCAGTAGCCTCTTAGATTAACAGAGACACTTAATTTGAGACAATATCGTAATGAGATGTCAGGCAGTCCTTTTCCTGCCCATGTGAGCTGCTTCTATGGAGGCGGCGGGGGGCCTGCAGGGACCGAGAAAAGTCCAGTGTTTGTGTTTGTATGTGTGGCGGTACTGTGTGTGACGCCTGTTTCATGTGAGTGTGCGGCGCTCATGTACTATGTGGTGTTCATGTGTGGGTGGCTCACACATCTCCATGAGGTGCTTGTGTGGGTCTGGCAGGATGGTGTTTGTTGAGCTTATGTGCAACATAAGGGCGTGTCTGTGTAGTGATGTGTATTGTTCATCTGTGCCACAGAGGAGAGAGAGAGAGTGTGTGAGTGTGTGTGTGCATGTGTTCATCTCTCTGGGTGTGAGCATGTGCCTACACATGCAGGTGTGTAGTAGGTTAGAAAACAGTGACAGAGGAGATGCTTTGCATTACTAAACCCTAAAGAAAGTTGTAGTTGATTTAGAAGCCATGCCAACATCAATCATACAGAAGAACTTCAGCTCCCACCTTTCATCCTCATGCATTTTTAGATCACAGGAGACCCCATCATTCCTAACAGCACAGTGTATATCTCTGGTTACCTAAACTTTAGGCAAGCACCCACAATTCAATGTTAAATTGGCATCAATTCAGCTGGTACTCTAGCTTTTGCTGCTCCAAATGACTGAAAGTCACTTTTAAAGTAATTTTTCCCCAAGCATTTGCTTATACTGTGAAGGGAAAATCATCTTGGAACATAAGGAATACTTAAAATAACAAACTAAAAGGGAGAAATCAGATGAAGGAAGGCAGATGTCAATGAAATAGTGTTGATTTCAGCTATTCTCATATGTTTGATGTGAAAAGTATTTTTCAGCATTCCACACTATATCCCCACAAAGAGTCCATCATCATTTGCTCTTTAGTTCACTTACTATTGTGACTGTCAATTCTGAATAGGTCAGAGTTCACAGGGATCCTCTAAAAAGGGGAGAAAACCAAAAACTTTCCTATGGGAATATTTGCAGATTGTATCTCCACATACATAGAGATTCTTGACTTCATAGGATGGTATTGTCCTTCTGAAATTTTCCACATACAGGGAGAGAGAACTCCCAGAACTCTGCGTTTCTATGTGGGGCTGGGAAAGGCCAGGCCACCCCTAGGTGGTGCCGTTGAGCATTTTCTGGAAGGTACTGCCACACTGAGATGAGAAGCAAAGAGGGGTTGGGGAAGGCATTTAGAGAGTTTCTAGAACCTGAGGCTACTCCTGACCTTATCTGAGAATGTGATGTACTGAAAACATGGGATCATTAGAATGGCCATTATAATTGTAGCCCTGTGAGGGATAGATTATTACCCATATTATAAACTGGCGTTGAAAGTTCCTTGTCCAATATCACACAAGGAGTGTGTGTGTTGGGATTTGAATCTAGGGAGGCTGGTTCCAGAACTCTGCTCTTGACTATTGCTACCTCCTGAATGCTTGAAACATGGACTAAACAGAAGTCAGGTGGAGATGGAGGCGGGGTGGGGGCGGTCTTACTGAGGTGCAAACTTGACACCTGTTCTTTGAAGTTTAGCTCATAAGTGAGCTTGGCCAATAAGCCAGCATTTTGGTGTGATATTGTTGTTTATTTTCTTAGGAGTAATATGAAGTGAAAAAAGCTATTTTTTCTGCCAAATGTTTTCAATGTTCACTGGTAACACAGGGAGAAACAGAGCCCTCAAGAGAGAATTTCTCTCCCCTTTCACAGGTAGTGAGAAGGTCCAATAGGACATCCTTTGAGCTCTACTTTCTTTTCTTTTTTTAAAGGAAACATGCAGGTAGGAACGAAGGCAAGTAGACAGGCAAGCAGAAGAGAGAGAAGGAAGAAGGATTTATTTATTTAATTTAGTTGTACATCTTGGTTATTCTCCCTGACCCGGGATGCAAATCTGGGTCCTTGAGATGTACATGGACATGTATGTGGATTGTGCTTTGGCCAGAGGCAGCTGATCAAACCACTACTCCACTAGGGAATGCCACGCTCTGCTTTCAAAAGAGAACCAGAAATTTACCTCTTCTCACCTCCTCCGTGGACAACCCTTGACACCTTTCTTTTTTTCCCCTCAATACTGCAGCAGAATGAAGCTTTTATAAATTGATACTCTTCTGCCCCTCCTCTTCTTCAGAGTCTCAGTGGCTCTCATCCTACTACACCTCCCAATGACAGTGTGGACCCTAACTGATTTACCTCCTCTCCTTTCCCTTCCTTCTCTGAACTCAGCTACTGCTTTTCTTTCCCTTGACTCCACTGGCCACGTTCTTCCTCCAGCACCCCAGACAACTTCCCAGCACAGGGCCTTTCCACTGACTGTTCCTTCCACCTGGAACATTCTTCCCATGACTAACCCCCTCACTTCATTCGAGTCTATGCTCAAAGTCCTTAGTCAGGTGCACTGTGACTAAGGTATTTAAAATTGCAATTTGCACCTCCACCCTTGCTTTCCCTTCTTCTACTTTTCCCTGCTCTACTTTTTCTCTGTGATCCTTATGAACTTCTAGCATGCCGGGTAATTTAGTTACTTGTTATGTTACTGTTCTCTCTCTCTTCTCTTTCTCACACTCAAACTAGATGTAAGTTCTTTGAGGATGAGATTATTGTATCATTTACTAAGTATTTCAAGTGCCTGCTACAGTCCTGACACTTGCTGATAAGCAGGATGAGGAGGGAGCCTACAGTCTAGACATTCTCCTCTGGAGATTTCAGGAAGCTTGCCAGGGTCCAGATGAGCAGTGGAGCAGGACTGGTAACGGGAGGGATACAGAAGTTTCCCAGGCTCTGGTGCGGCCCTGTGGGCTCTGCACTCTTTTGCATCTATGCAAAAGTGGAGGGATTTATCACAGCTTCCTGTTATACCTTGACTCTAAGTATACTAACAACAAGACACTGTTGGAAATGCCATTTGGTCTTACTCATACAGACTGCCTGAAATGAGGAGATGTAGGTCAAATGCATAGTGCTTGGAGCATTTTAAGTGTTCCACAAAGGTCAATTGTTATGATAATTTATTTGCCTATAAATAGATGATGCCTGCTCATTGCTGTGAGCTTTCTCCTTGTTTTCCCAAAGCAGCTCCTTTTCTGCCTTCTTTGGGGTCCTGCTTGGGCTCAACAACAAATGCTGTCTAGTAAGGAACAGAAGTTGAAATGCACGATCTGAGCACCCACCAGCCTGCTGAGGGTGTATGGCTCTGCCAAAGGAGATGTGTGCGGCCAGGAAGCAAGACTGGGAAAGCACATCAGCTCCTTCTGAGCCCCAGGGGTTCATGAGAGATCACTCTCCTTTCAGTGGCCTTCTAACAGCCTAGGAAACTGAGGGGAGAGGGGACCAATTTCTTCAGCATCCATTGATTCCACCACCTAAATATTTCCCTCACTCCAAACCTTCTGCTGGTATCAGGTCAGATGTCTTAGAAGTCCATCTAATGAACTTTTTCTAGCTCCCTGCTTTTAGGTTGGCATAAGGTCAGCTTTGGGAAAACAGGAGTAGCAGAGGGCTTCATCTCCACAATGTTTTCTATTGATAGTTAGGATTTGTTTTTGTTTTTTAGGCTTCTTTGACTTAAAACTGATAGGACAACCCCCGCGCACCCCACCCCCCCCCGCACCCCCAAAAAAGACCTGGGTGACACTGTTTTGTTCTAAGAGCTCTGTGTGTGTGGCATTTTGGTGGGAATCTCCATTGACTTTTGTCTCATTTCCTGGTGGCTGTAAGAGGCAGGTCCTAGGCACTTTTCTTGGTCTCTTCTGATAAGGATCCTCATTGTTTTGACTAATGTCTGTATTAACAACTTAATGAATTTCTTAACAGACTCAGCCTCTCCAGACTCTCCGTGAAGGGCAGCAGTATGGTCTTGAATCCTGCCTCCTAGAGCAACTTCCCCCACCCACTATAAATATCCCAGAGTCTTCCCCACACCCCACACCCCAGGGCTGGCTTACTCCTTATCTGAGTCAGCCCGCTTTGAAGTTCCAAATAAAATCTTGGATATTTGAAGCGTTTCTGAGTCACTCCTTTCCATGCTCCTGAACCGAACCTCCAAATCTTTGGGGGAGCCTAACAAAACAACATGCTTTTATTATCTTGTGGTTCTGTGGGTTAAAAGTTTCAATGGGAATCACTGAGTTAAAGTCAAAGTGTTGGCAGGCTGCGTACCTTCTAGAGACTCTATGGGAGAATCCATTTCCTTACCTTTTCTAGTTTGTAGAGTCTTCTCCATATTCCTCGACTCTGGGACCCTAACTCCACCTTCCAGATCAGCAATGTCTCCTTCCTCTAATCTTCTTTCGTAGTCTCATGACTCGATGACTACAGTTGGGGAAGACATTCTGCCTTTAAGGATTCATGTGATTAGATGGCCTACTTAGATATTCCAGGATAATCTATCTCAAGGAATTTAAATTTAACCATGTCTTCAAAGTCCTCTTTGCCATGTAAGTTAACGTATTTCCATATTATGAGGATTGGAACATGGATATCTTTGGGAGACAATTGGTTTGCATATATATATATATATATATATATATATATATTTTTTTTTTTTTTTTTTATTTTATTTTATTTTTTTTAAGGAAATGTACAAGCAGGACTGAAGGTGAGTAGACAAGCAGGAAGAGAGAGGAGGAAGAAAATTTTATTTATTTTATTTAGTTGTTCATTTTGGTTGTTCCTCCTGGAGCCCAGATAGTGAACCTGGGTCCTTAGGATATATGTGAACTACGCCAGCTGGAAGCAGTGGATTTATCCCTTAAACCACCAGTGTGCCTAGCATTATCTTTTGATCATAAATTTATCTCTCTGCATACAGAAGGCTCACACCCCATTTCAACTTCCATTTACTTAAAAAATGTGGGTTTCTTTCCATTGATAGGTTTTCAAAAGCTATTGTTAGTTAATTTTGTACAAAGTCCTCTTATCCTGACAACTCTGGTATCTTCTTAGGGAACCATGACATCTGTCTTCAATTTAATGTTCCCGGAAATCTCAAAGATGAGAGATGACAGGGGAGGATACCATATCAATCAGAGCCAGCAGAGAGGTCTAAAGCATGGTATCCAATCTCCTCCAGGATTTGTCTGGAATGAGTGACTTGGTAGGTGGCCTCCCAGTAAAGGACAAATCTAAATGGGGGAAAAGCAAATTATGCCTCAGTAAAAGGAACTGATCAGTGTCTGACTGGTACGGTGGGGAGTTTTAATGCATCACTCCTGAGACAGGGCTGGAGAAAAGTGTTCAAGTTCTGAAAGAAGAAATTTGTCCTCCGGTTGTCCAAATGACTCAGAAATATAAAATAGTTAATTCGTTGCCTTGTATCAGAGCAGATGCTAATTAAAGACATTCAAAAACATGAGTTCAGAATGGCAAGAAGGAAGGGCAGTAACTAATGATCCCTAGATGGAAGTGGGAAGCAGTGAAAAGTATTAGTAAAGATTGAGACAGTCTCCAAGAAGAGTCTGCTGAGAAACCAAAGGTCTTTGAGGGTGTGGTCAGGATGGGAAAGCAGTATGAATATTCTTCAGAAAATTAAAAATAGAAATTCCACATGATTCTATTAGCCTACATCTTGTTATCTGAGAAATTTTAAAAAACACCAGTCCGAAGAGATATGTGCACCTCCATGTTTAGAGCAGCATTATTTACAATAGCCAAGAGCTGGAAACAACCTAAGTGTCCATTGATAGATGAGTGGATAAAGAAGACGTGGTGTTGTGGTAGAAGTTCTTTTCTCTGACCCCAATGCAAAAGTTAGTCTGCCAGGAATTTTCCATGATACTTTGGAAGCTGTAGCTACGTCCCATTCTACAGAGACTGCGGCTACGTCCTGTTATCATGACTAAGGATGAGCAAGCATAGCCTCCCTACTCTGCAACTGTACATAACTGATCAGAGTTGCCAGTAGAAACCACACATAGCCAAGGAGATGAATCTTTACCTCAAAGTATAAAAGGAGCTCCTCTAGACCTCTCGTTGCTCAGCTTTGGGTAACAATAGCCCTGGGCCAGAACTGGTGCTTGCAATAAAGTGTCATTTTCTCTACATTTGAGCTCTGGCGTGTCAGTCTTCTCACTGTCTGGAGGTTCAGCCACAACGGTGTATACACATAATAAAATAGATTTCAAAATAGATAAAATTCTACCCTTTGTAGCACTAAGAATAGAACTAGAGAGTTTTTTGGTAAGTGAGATAAGTCAGAAAAAAATGACCCTCTACTCCCAGCATTTCCGGAGGGTTCCCTGTCCTTAGCACAGCAAAGTCACTCTTGTTTAGATGATGACCCAAACTCTTCAGGAAAAGGTTAATTTAAGAGCTGTAGGGGGAGGATGGAAAGTGTGTTATGTTTTTCAGAACTCTCTACCAAATATGGTCAATAAAGAAATATTTTAGGGCTAAGAGCTATAGAAAAACTCAGCTACCTAGAAAGATGTGTTTCCTGAGAGCACCTGTGGGCCAATGGGCTTCTGTTCTGGTTTGTTTTGTTCTATGGAAATGAGCAGAGGGGCTCACACAGTGTGGCTGTGGAAATGAGTGACATCGTATACCCCTGAGTGACTCTCTCAGGTATATTTGAAGATATTCTTGACTACATTTTATTTATGGCAATTCGTATCTATTTATTGTGATGGCATTTTTAATAAATAAAGTGGTTTTTTGTTGTTGTTTAAGCTTCTCAAGCTACAAATGTTTTGTCATGCATTAGAGGTTAAAAGTCTGGGAATTAACCTTAACTCTGCCTTCTTCCCTCATCTCAGTTCATCTTGTCTCATTCATCCATTTATTCATTTAGTGTTGAGTGCCTGCTAGTTCTGTGGATATATAAAAGATAGCAACAAAATCTTTCTAGTGAGAGAATATAGATGAAAAAACATTTAGTAGGTAATTTACAAGCATATTAGGAAGTGATGCATTCTATGAAGAAAAAATTGCAAGGAAGCGAAAGAGAGAGTGCCAATTACAGTTGCAGTTTTAAGTAGGGCAATCAGGTAGCCTCATTGAGGTGATGTTTTGGAGCAACCACCTTAGAGGAGTACATTGCAGAGAATAGAAATTGCAAGGATTCCAAGGCAGGGCAATTTCTGGTTTGATGAATAAACATAAAGGAGCCAGTATAGCCATGGAAGAATAGAGGGAGCTCAGTGGAAAAGGTCAGAGATTTAAGGGACAGATGGCAAAAGATTAGTAGGTCATTTTACTTCCCTAAGTGGAGAGTGTTTGGAAGGTTTTCAAAGAGAAGGGAGGTACTTATATATGAACAGGATCACTCTGATTTCTGTATTGAGGAAGAAAGAGCAGAAGCAGAAAGGTGAGTTAGCAGATGATTGTAATAATCCAGACAAAGGATGAACGCCTAGGCTAGGCAGCTAGTATTGGACCTGGGGACACTAGATGTCAACAGAACTGGATATCGGTTAAGAAAAGTTTGTAAGTCCGGTGGTCAGGAGAGGATTCTGGGCTGGAGAGAGACATTTGGGAGTCACCAGCTTCTATAGATGGCATTAAAGGCACAGCACTAGACAGAATCCCCAGGGGAGTGAGCGGACATAAGTGCAGGCTGTACTCTGGGACTGCCCGCATTCAAGAGTAGAGAGATGAGGTAGAAAGAACCAGGGACACTGAGGAAGCAGGGAGGCAGAAAGGACAGTAACAGCAGAGTACAATGTGCTTGAAGTCAAGTAGCAGACATGTTTCAAGAGGAAAATGATCTCTGAATCAAAGGCTGCTGACGTGATTTGTGAGACCAGGACTGAGAATTGACTCCGAGCTGAAAGGAGCTCATTTGAGACTGCTGACCAGCCACCAAATGCTGGAGATTTCTTCCTCCATATTCTCTCTTCAATCATCCCTCACTGCTCATGTAATTGTTTCAAGATGCCATCTTCTCTTGCCCTAAAATCGCTTCAGCCTCTTAACCAGCTCTGTCCAATCAAGCTCTCAGTTTAGAACTGCACTTTCCATTCAAGTAGTCCTTGGTCACTGTCACTGTTGTGTATTTGAAAGTGTGGCTGGTGTGAACTGAGATGTGCTGTAGACACCACTGGGTTTTGAAGAAAGATTAAAAAAAAGGAAAAACAAAGAATGCAAATAAATCTCAATAATGTGTTATTTTGATTCATATTGAAATAATATTTTAGGATTTTCAAGTTAAATAAAATATACTTTTGAGATAAATTATACCTAATTAAAAAAAGGTGTTCATATTTTAAAAAACCCAACTACTAGAAAAATTTAAATTACATGTGTGAGTTGTGTTAGTGGCTTGGGTTGTATTTCTAATGGATAGGGCCGGCATAGGTGGTTTTCTGTTTTTGTGTTTTTTCACCTTGTACCCAAATTTTTTAAAAGGATAAACTTGACCATGTCCCTGTCATGACTAATCCCCTTCAACAACTCTCCACTGCTTTTAAGATAAAGGCCCTGACTTTAACATGAAGCTCTGAGAACACGACCCTACATTTGTTTTGTATGTTCTAGGCGCCCCAGTCACATTCCTTCCTACAGGGGGCACTTCACACTTGCCCTCTTAGGCTGGAGTCCCTTCTCCAAACCCTTTGCTTTGCTAATACGCACACACCTTACAGGACCAGGCTGCATGGTCACCTCCTCAGGAAATCTCTCCATGGTCCTCATATTGTCAGGAACTCCACTTCTAATCACAGCGTCTGCGAACTTTCTTTCACAGCACTTGTCCCACTGGCCACCACCACGTGTGTCATCGGTCCTGCTCCATCTCCACCCGACTGTACGCTCCTTGAGGCACAGTCTGGGCTGGAATGTTCCTTAGAATATCCTGGGCATCTAACATAACAGACCATAAGCTGAATTCCTATGCTTTATGGTATATTTTTCCACATTAAGATTTCTTCTGTTTTATTTTGTCTTTTTAAAGACCTCATTATTTTTAGAGCTTTAAGTTTACAGCAAAATTAAGAGAAAGGTACAGAGAATTCCCAGAGATATCCCGCCCACACACCTGCATCACTTCCCTATCAGCATCCTCCACCCAGTGGTTCATTTGTTACAATCATGAACCTGCATCGACACATCTTAGTCACTCAACTCCCAAAGTCACATTAATGCCATAGTACAGTCTATGGGGTTGGGAAAATGTGTAATAAAATGCATCCATCCTTCTAGAATCATACAGAATACTCATGATGCCCTAAACATCCCCTGTGCTCTACCTGTTCAACCTTCCCTGTCTCCAAATCCCTGGCAACCAATGATCTTTTTAGATTATAGCTTTGCCCTTTCCAGAATATTGTATATATAAAATCATAGTGTAACCTTTTCATTTACGCTTCCTCCATCTTTTCATGACTTGGTAGCTCTGTTCTTTTGGTGCTGAATAATTTTCTACCAAATCCATGTACCACAGTTTGTTCATTCATCTACTGAATAATTTTCTACCAAATCCATGTACCACAGTTTGTTCATTCATCTACTGAAGGACATCTTGGTTGCTCCCAAGTTTTGGCAGTTAAGAATAAAACTGCTGTAAACATCTGCATGCAGGTCTTTGTGTGGACATAAGTTTTTAGCTCCTTTGGACAAATTTAAAAAGAATTTAAGTTGGAGAGAATTGCTCACTGATGTGTTTTGGTTTTTCTTTTTCAATTTTTCTTTTTCTTTTATAAACTAAAGTAAAAATTCCAGAGGGAAATGCACAAATATTAAAGGTAGGGTTCACTGATGTGATAAATTAATGCATTCATATAACCAACAATATAATCAAGATGTTGATGTAAGTACTGGGGATTTTCTTTTTTTTTTAAGCATTGAAGATTTCCATCACCTTCAAGAAAGTTCTGTCAGCCTCTTTATAGAATTTAAGTTGGAGAGAATTGCTCGCTGATGTGTTTTGGTTTTTCTTTTTCAATTTTTCTTTTTCTTTTATAAACTAAAGTAAAAATTCCAGAGGGAAATGCACAAATATTAAAGGTAGGGTTCACTGATGTGATAAATTAATGCATTCATATAACCAACAATATAATCAAGATGTTGACGTAAGTACTGGGGATTTTCTTTTTTTTTTAAGCATTGAAGATTTCCATCACCTTCAAGAAAGTTCTGTCAGCCTCTTTATAGTCAATCCCTATCCTCATACATAACCACACCCTGATTTCTACTGGCATAGCTTAGTTTTACCTCTTCCTAATCTTCATAAAAATTGAATCATACAGAAGTTACATGGTTCTGTCTGGCTTCTTCACTTGGCATCGTGTTTTTGAAATTCATTTCTGTCATTGCTGGAAGCAGTATCTTGTAGTTTTTTTAGTGCTGAATAATTGACTGGATGTATTACAAATTATCTATTCACTTTCACATAGATATGTGAGTTGTTTATAGGTTGGAACAATTAGGACACACTTGGTTAAAGATTCCATGTGCACTTTGGAGAATAGGTTCTGTGTAGTGCTTGACTGTGATCTCTGTGAAGGCCATCACTGCATATTGTAGGTGGGTTTGTGTGGGACCCAGTGGCCAGAGCTCCTTCAGAAACAGGCTCAGGGCCTCTGGAGCTGACTTATTTTCTCTTTCCTCAATGGTGAACTCACAGGAGTCTGGGGTGGTTGCTAGACAAAAAGCCATCTTGACATCTTTCTGGTTCGAGATTTTTACCACTCGGATGCTCTGTCTCAGTGTCCATCGTCTCTGCAGCAGAATTGACCTGACCTGGACCAAGGGTTCTGCCCGACTCCTGCAGGACCTCCCTCCAGATGAGTCAGTCTCTGCACTTTGTGAACTTTCTCCTTCCATTTTACACCATTAATATGTGTGTTCACGAGGCAATTGCTTATGGAAGGCTTTATTCATTCATGCGTGCATTATCTGGATTATCTCTTCTCATTCTTCGATTTTCTGGCCATTTTCTGCTGGGATCAGAGGTTTCTGTGTACAGAAGAATAACCTACGTGCCATGATTATACCGCTGCTGGTTTTCTGACCAGAAGCTGACACCTCTAAATATGCGTCTTGGGTGTAAGGTTTATTTTGAACTGGAGGCAACAGAGGAGCACAGATGCAAGAAATATTCCCTTTTATGAAGAAAATTCACTTTTATAAAGGATTGTCAGTGTGTAAAGGTGTCTTCCTCTCCGATGGCAAATGGAGATCTCTGAATGACTCGTCAGTGGGGCAGTCCTAGACTTCAGTAAGGCTGAGTGGCAGACCTTCCAACAACCTGCTTGCCATCTCCTCCTGGTCACCTCCCCATGGTGTGCCTCACCTACCCCAGACCCCAAGCCCATCTTCGTTAACTCCCTAGTTAGTTACCTTTGGGTGTGTTGTGGAAATCCCCCAAATGCCTTTTTGAACCACATTTAAAAATAATTAAATCTGTTTTTTCTCTTGCTAATCTTTTATCAGATTGATTTGCAGGTCCCAGTCACAGAATCTACAATTGTAGAGGCAGAGGTTTGTATTTTCTTGTTGCTTTTTCTTTCTTTATAACTCTGGCAACCATGAGTGGACAGTGGGGATGCCCCTCTCACTCTGGATGTTGCAGCTGAAGTCTTGGGATGTCTGGTAAAAGGTAGAAACTCTTAACTGCCAGCCTCCCAGATTTCTGTCTGCTGGGTCCAATCAACAGAAGACGATTAGAGTCTCTTAGTCTTTTCCTTCCCAAACTTAACAGGAGAAAGACCATTGGTAAGAATCCACTCCTGGCAGTGTGACCCTTGTGAATTTGGTTTTGAGCGTTTGTGGGTTACTGAGCCTTCTCTTTCCAGGTGCAGCGATCTCTTCCTGGTTATCTTGTTTTATTTCATGAGAGATTAGATTGACTTTTCAAGTCAGGGAGTGCAGATTGGCAGTCCTGTTTCTGTAGGTAGTCAGCCACCAAGTCGAAGGCCCCAAGAATTTACGGACAGTCAGACAGAAATGTGTGTTGTACCCCCACTGCAGTGACCAGTGCTAGCTCTCTAAGGGTTCGTCTGAGCCTTTCAGTCTTTGGGAGTGAGCTAGATCATGAGCGCTGCATTAAGTGCACCCTCTTGGGAAGGTTTCTGTGATGTGGATAACCTATTAAATAGTTTATTTTATACTGAGTGAAAAAAAAAAGTCCCCAAATCCCCTTTCCTTTGTCCACCCTCACCACAACGATTGTTACCGTTTGGGATTGTATGGAAACCCCCACATTCTAACAGTCTCTACATTTAATTACAACTGCTTCACGCCACCCTTGTTAATTTGTCTTTTCTCTGTTTAATTTCCAGGACCCCTGCTGGAAAACCCAGCAGTTTAGAAGAAAAAAGGATTTTACTTGTTACATTTTTTTTTTTAAATGTCAATTGATTTTATTGAAGGACTATTGCATTTTAACATTAACTAGGTTTAAGGTCTACATGTTAACAAATTTACATCTACATATAATACAGTAAGCTAAACACTGCTTCCTTTTTTCCTTCACTATTCAGTTCATGTTGTGCCCTTATAGGAGGTAATATGTCGCAGTGTAAAACCGAAAACAAAAAAATTGAGTGTTTATGTGGTCAAAGATGGAGAAAACAGAACAATTGAGAAGTAAAATATTAAATAACTAAATAATTAAATCACTCCCACCCCAGGCTTCAGGAGAAGGGGGTGTATGGCGACCTCATCAGGAGGCCTTGCAAAGATTGCTTGGTAAAGATTTGTTCCTCTTCTGTCTCTTTGATTCAGTGTCCCTCTGTTCCTCTGGATTTCAGAACTTGTTTACACAGCTCTGGTTGACATTACAGACGATATCAGACTGGGGAAAATGGCAGTTAATCAAGAGGATGCTGTTTTGTGGCTTTAAAAAAACCCCAAACTGGAGGGTTTCTAGCAAATGTCCTAAAGTATGTTAGTACCACTTTTCTGGCTGGATTCCACCTAACACACATCCCATGATCCCACCCTCACACCTCACACACCCGCTGGCATCCACCATCCCTATTCTCCTTCTTTGCCCATCAATCGACAGTTTCTTCCCAATGCTCTTTGCTTCTCCACAGTCTGTGGGATTTAAGGAGTGGAGACTGGAGGGGTGAAAACCAGCATTAATGGAGGTCTTCCCACTGCCCAGCCAGCTTCTACACTAGGTGATTCCTTTACTTTTCCACTAAGTCCTTACAATGACCTTTTAACATATAAATCCTTAGAAACAAGAAACCTAAAAAAGAGATGAAAGGATTTGTTCGCCATGCAGCTGGTAAAACCCCAGCTGACTTCCCCTTTTCCTCAGTCACTTCTTTCTACCCAGTGGTGTCCTCAGAGCAAAAAGAATTTGCTAATCCTCACAGTCATCCATGACCATCTGTGGCTCAGGCATGAAAACCAAGCATGGAAACCAAGGAAAATAGGGGGTTTCACGTGTAGATGCTAATACTTGTAGTGAGCTGTCAAACAAAATAGACCTGAACCAGAGCCCAGAACAGACCAGAGACTTAAGAGAAGCCAGCAGGACGTGCGCAGGCTTCAACCTTCATCTGTCCCTTGGATGTCTTTGGGAGAGTTTGGAAATGCAGCCCTGAGGACTTTGACTGTCCTGGTCAGAGGTGGAAGTTAAGAGGAGGTCAAGGTATGCTTAAGAACATGACCCTTTTTCTTTTCCAGGAGAGCTTTAGTCTGAAGAGGAAGAGCTCACCTGCTGCATTCTGTGACCCAGCAGGAGAAGCACTTGAATTGCCATCTCCTTGTTGCTATAGGAACAATTCCCTACACAATTTTTTTTGAAACACTTAGACCTAGGTGAATGCTGCCATTGTTAATGCATGTACTTCTACTTGCTCAGCTGGAAAAAAGAATGACCAGGTGATAACCTACCAAAGATAGAACCTAAAGTCCTTCCCAACTTGAAAACTAATTGGCAATCCCATTTCTAAGCACAGAGGGGCCCGCAGTCTCAGTCCTGCGGTGCATTCAACACCCCCTCACCCCTTTACCAGCTTGTTTCCTAGGTGAGCAATCTTTGGTGAAAGACACCGTGGGTTCAGTTCAAGGAATGCATCCTGGTAACTATGACTCATCCCAGGAGCCTTGATTCAGTACAAGCACAAATGAGGAGCTGTGTGTGCACAGTCATTCAAACCACAGACTCATGGCTCCGATTTCATTGTCATTGTTTTCTACCATAATCCTTTCTTGGAGGTCACATCATGTTGGTCAGCAGGAATCCTTAGGACTCAAGTAAAAGTTGCTTCTCTTTGCATTAAGATCCACAACCTACTCTTAATTCTTACTTTGCATTGGTGTACAGGACATTGACATTTTTAAGGAAAGATGAGGATGTTTTTTCAAGGTAGACTTATCTATGTGGAAACAGTTCAACATAAGTGGAAAGGCAACTGGAGGGAGTAAGACTCAGAAGACTTACCCTGACATCGTTTAAGTATGGGACCTTGAGTAAGATATCTGGTCCAAGTGGATGACGTATTTCTAATCTGTAAAAAACGGTGATTAAGCCTCCTTCATAGCCAGGTTTATTCAGTTCAGTAAATTGATTCATTCAGTAGTTATCTAGGTCTAGGGATATTTCAAATGAGCATAAGAAAAGTCCTTGCTCTCATTCCATATGCATAAATAAATGAGAAAAATAATAAATAGGGTAAATAGTATGCAGATAGACAAACAGGAGTTTGATAGAGAGGGACTGCTTTAGATGATGGGATGTGGGGTGGGGTGTCAGACCAAGTATTTCTGAAGAGGTGGTCTTTGAGGTAAGATCTGAATGACGATAAGGAACTAAGCATGCAAAGATGAGGGGGAAGGTTGCTCAGCAGAAGACACATATAGTGCACAGGCTCTGTTACAGGAATAAACTTTGAGTGTTTGTGGAACCAAGAAAAGTGTGGCATGACTGGAACACGGCGGATGAAGGGGAGAGGGAAACGTGGACTTAGTCCTTCAGGCCTTTGTAAACTCAGGCTTGGGATCTTATTCTAAGAGAGAAAGGAAGCTATGGGAGTGTTTTCAGAAAGGGAGGAATGTCATTATTTGATTCTTGCTTTTAAAAGATTTCTGATCACTCTAAGGAAAGTAAAAATTGTGGAAACAAGAAAACCAGTAGGAAGCCAGGCAGAAGATGATGGTGGGCTGTTCTAAGGCTGTTCTAAGGAGAGAAATGGAGAGAAATGGACACTTCTGGACTATCCGTTACAGATTGTGTCAATGAGTCTAGCTGAGGTGGTGCACATATCAGGACAAGAATAATAGAGGATAGGTCCGATATTTTGGTGGAGCAGCTGGTGAAATGAGAAAGCCTAGGGAAGGAGCAACTTTGGAGGGGATCAAGAATTCTATTTTATTTTAGATACATTAGGTTTGCAATGCCCTTAAATATCCAACAAGAGATGTTCTCCATGCAGTCAGATATAAGGATTCAAAGTTCAGAAGACAGGTCAGAGATGGAGATTGAAATGAGGAATCTTAGGCGAGGTATTTGAAATCATGGGATTAGGAGGGGTCATTGGAGAAGAGGAAATATATGTGGGGACTAAGCCTTGATATTGAGGAAGAAGGTGCAGTAGAAGACTGAGAAAGGGCTCACTGTTGTAAGAGGACAGGCAGAGGAATGTGGTGTTCCCAAAGGCGAGAAAAGAAGGGAGTGACCGATCAGAAGGAGCAAGTCTTCAATTTAATAAGGATAAGTTAAGAAACATTGACTCTGAATATGGCAATATGGAGGCGGTCTCATGAAGCAGTGATGTGACTGGAAATGTGTTTTGAACACTATGTGATGTGCTATTGGTGCTTACCCAAAGGAGCAGAGGTACCCAGGGAGAACTCTTTCAAAATACACTTGCCTGGACCTCAGTCCCTGATCAACTGAATCCAAATATTTGGGGGGTTGAAAAATCTCTGATGGCAACCCTAATTATGAGGAACCATATTATCCAATTGCAACTCTTAAGTAAATTCTGTATCATTTTCAGCCTTGTCACTTACGTCTTAGGAACATCTCAGTGGGAGGGCAGTCTATGCTGTTATCACCAGATTTACTGGTGCTATGAAACAGATATGTTCAGTGACCCTGCTGCAGTGTTTCACATAAAAGAATTCTTTGAGTTCTTCAAATACCCTCAAGGGTCTGGAATTAGCAACGGAAGAGTTCACAGTAAGTGTCACGCACAGAGGACTTCTCTGAATTGAGCTATGAAATTTCCCTGCTCAAACGTGAATTCCAGTTGATTTAGATGAGAAAATAGAGGTGGCAAAAGTGCCCATAGTCACCTTTTGAGGCACAACAAATAAGGTGTGTTCTAACCCAAGGTGCGTAGTCACTAGTGACCCCTGCTGAAGGCTTGTTCATGATGCCTCTTCTTTCCTCTTGCTCTATCCCTTTGATAGTGTCTCTCTTTTCTTCCATTTTATCAGGTCTGGATCAAATGAGAAGATTTGCACATTGTAGAGTAGTGAAGGGAATATTTCTATAAAGACCTCATAAGAGCTTTAGAAGTGATTTAAAGACAATATTTTGAAAGTAACTTATAATTGCATGACAGTTGCTTCTGAGGTGACTACTGAGCCTCTGGGGAAATGGTTATAAAAACATTATGTCAATTATCACACCAATAATCAAGTAGCCTTCTTTTCACTGTCATACACCTGGATATGGCTCAGAAGAGCTGTCATGGGTGTCTGCTTTGCCCTTATATCTTTATTAATGAGCAAGAAGCAGAGGTAAATATTGTGCTAATTAAATCTACTGTGGATGCTAATCTAGGAGGCACGGTAGCCAGAGGCAAGCACAGATGCCAAACCAACTCACTCTGAGCTTTTAAGTACGTGGAATGAGAGCAACAAAATGAGTTCTGATGAACGAAAATAAAGGGAAAATATCCTAGATGCACAGATTATTGCAACTATGGTAAGAAGGAAGTAACAATTATTGTCATCTCAACTCACCAAGAAAACTGAATCAGCAAAGCCCTACCCACAAATTGAATCTCCAGAGAAGACTAGAATATTAATTGGAAAGTTAGTTTTCCAGGGCAAGGAAGAGGAAGCCAGGTGGTGAGATCATATTTATAGATGGGTCTGGTTGGGCTGAGTCAGCTAGGTCTACTTCATAGAAAGAGAGGTCAGGGGAAGCTTCCTGCCTTAGTGGGAGAATTTAGAAAGGACCCAAAGAAAAGGAATCGATGGAGGACCTCAAGGTCCTGGGGATAAGTGGTTAATGGGAACCTTGTTGGGCTGAGGTGAACATTAATATATGCAGATTATCCCCCACGGGGGAAGGGTGTAAATACTTTTACCACGTGGTGATGGCAGCCACTTTTCACTAATTTTTTCCCTTTTCCAAAGCTCCTGTTCATTTTAATATTAGTCCCCTCTCCTGTTAGGCCAGTATCTGGCCTTAGGAATAACTGTGAATATTTTTCATAGGAACCCAAAAAATTAACCTCTTCTCTGAGCAGTGCCTGCTATGTCCAAAGGGAAAACATGCATATCTAACATTTAGATGGAGGGAAAGATACCACCAACCCCATGGAAGACCACAGCTCCAACTTCCTTCAACCTGGAAAATCAACCTAGGGGTGGGGACCATGAAAAAGGCCCGTGTGATTCCCCAGTTAAGGGCCACATTCATCCCCTAAGTGTAATGTGTATACATTTATGATACAACTGCTACTGCCATAGTCTGTATTGGAATCTGGGGACAAAAGAAGTAGGAAAAACAAATACATCAAAAAATCATGTCAGCATGGAAAGACCAGCCCAGTGATTTGGCCATGTCTTAAGGGCATGGTGGCGCTGAGGAGGGTTGAAATCATTCACCATTAGGTTTTGAGGGCTATCAGGAAAGGCTTCCTGGAGGATTACTCAGTGTAGGTTTTGAAAACCAAGTAGAGTTTCCCAGGAGATTTGTTGTTTGAGAAAGAAAGGCTGGGAGAGATGGGAAAGGAGGAGTGAGAGGCATGCGAGCATGTGCAAAGGCACAAAGATATCCCATGACAGGGTTAGATAAGGAGGGTGCAGACTTTTGGAATATATGGAGTCTAAGGGGTGGACCCACAGTAGTTTATGCATGAACAATAAATAAACTCTAGGTATGCCACAATGACTTAGGAACTTGTTTGTGACTGTAGTATATTCCAATCTATCATGATAGATAGATTATATGTGGGGAGTACTGAGAAATGAAACTGAAGAGTTTGCTGGGGATAAATCTTAGGTGTGGCATTTGGGGGAAATTTCTGCACCAAGAAGTTTGGACATTAAGACCATGGGGAGATGGGAAAGGTGCTGGTAGCTGGGTGGTAGGGTGCTATGAGGGCAGAGCTCAGTAAGGAGACGACTGGAGCAGCTGAGTAATATAGAAGGCTTGAACTAAGGCCATGATAGTCAGATGGAAAAATGTTAGGATGGTAGAACTAGGAGGACTTAATGACTGGTTAGATGAATGAAGGAAAAAGAGAAGGAACAATTTAGAATGACTCTTTGGTCTGTGACTAGGGTGGCTGTATGAATAATTTCATCAGGATCAGGATGGTGGACAGGTGTGGGTCACAGGTGATATATTGCTTCTTTCCCTGTCAATTTCTGAAAAACAAAACAAAACAAAACAAAAAAACCTTAGTGTTATGCTTAGTAAAATGTCTGGTCCATAGGTTCTTGTTTATAGAGTCTTCCTTTACAGTGTGTCCCAGTCACAGTCTGGTTCTAGCACAACTAGAATCTTTCCCAATTCATCTTTCATGACCCTGCTGTCCAACTGATAAGAAAACCTGTTGAGATATCCACACATATGATTGCACTGTGAAGTCAGAGTCTACCAGCCTTCACATTGCATGCTGTGGCTTCTGGGGAAGTCATACCACTTGGAAGAGCAAGTAGCTGCAATCCAGACCCAGTTAGATCCTAAATCCTTGGAAGGTACCAGTAGTCCAGAGAAGGTGTGCTAGCTATGATCCTTGGCCCAGGAGAACCACCTCATAATTGTCATGGTAAAAGGAATCTCCCAGCCAGTGACTTTGTACCTAATGGTCATCAAAAGCCACAAGGCAATGGTTTTCCCAGATGCTACTTGACCACCCCTCTCCTCCTCAGCATTACTTTGGATACCTCTGACTAAGTTGTTAAGTCCTGGTTAACCCTTGGAAAGATCATATACCTAACTTTGGATAATACTGCCGATAATCATTATAATGAATATTCATTGAATATAGGTTTACTATATGGTGACACACCCCTGGACTCATACAGCTTCTGTACTTAGAGGTTGGTGGTATATCCCTGTTCTAGGTCTGGTTGATCACATTTGTGCAGGGTTCAGATTGATGCCCTAGGTGGTGCATGGGGGCTAGAGGCAAAGGAGAGGAACTGACCATTTCTGGTTGGGAATGATGTTAAGAATCCAGAATTCAATCAAAAACAGGCACATGAATAGAGGGACACCCAACCACAAATTCCTAGTATAATCTCTGTCAGGATCTGCACCTAAAAATACTGACTTACAGGGTGGGTTTGCTTCATTTTGTTTGCTCTAAGTCCCACCTATGTGATGGATTTTATGTTTAGAAACATCTGCTCACCAGGCTCAACACAATATAATATTATCTCAATTACTCAATATCTCAGATAACTTTACAAATTGCTAAGCTCATTCTGGGGGAACATATCATCTCGCATATATGCTTATAACACCAAACTGGAGTACCATTTCAAAGAAAAGGAGGACAGAAGAAGGTCAGAACTAAACAAAAATGTAGCTGATTAGCAAAGCAGTCACATTTCCCAAAGATGGAGTGCAGCAGCATCTCCCAGATGTTAATTTTCACAGCAGCCCACCACTGTGTGGGGCACACAGCAGACACTGGGTACACAGTAGTACTGACTCGTTTTCAATGCTACTGCTAGGAACAGGAATTTGGCAATATCTAGCATAACTACAGATGCATTTGTGCTTTGAGCCAGTCACCCCACTTCTAGGCATAAAATCACACTGGAAAAAACACCAGGTGATGCATACATAAGATGATTCACTCAGTAAAATGTGAATAGCCAAAGTCTGTTCACAAAGACAACCCAACTGTTCACCAATGAGAGACTGGCTGAATAAACTAAGGGATATACTTATAATTCAATAGTATGCAGTTATAAAAGAGAATGAAAAGATCTCTATAAATGACTATGAGCAATCTCCATAAACTGCTATGAAGTGTATATATATTTATACTTATATAAATATGTGTGTAGGTATACACATGTAACAACATATGTAAACATAATATGTACATGTAAATATACGCATGTGTATATATGTCTTTCTATATATACATACATATACACAGAGACACACACAAGCACTCATTTAAGAAAAAATTCTCATTGGAGAGGAGAGAGAACATGAAAGAAGGAATTCAAATAAAAACTAGACCTCTCTGAATGTACTTTGTTTTTCAGCTTAATTTTTGGACCAATAATCTTTAATTAAGTAAATGTTAAAATTCCACTAAAAATGGACAGTGAACTGAAAAAAAAACTCACCTAATTGTATATCTAGTTGGTAGTATGACCACTAGTAGGAGGTGTATTTCAAGTAACATAATACTGCTAGTGGGACAAGAAAGAACCACAAAGATATCAAGAAAACTTACTCTGTTTTCAATGTTCTTGTTATAGATGAGTATGCTAATATTAGCATTTTGACACCAGAAATAGGATTAAACAAATGTTTGTTTTACATATGGTTCCTTCGACAATAACCATAGTTGATACTTAACAAACATGTTTAATATAAATATTATCCCTTATAAACATACATTCCTTGGTTCCTTTAAAAGGAACCAAGATTTTCAGTTTAAGGAGATAAAACAAAGATTACATAAATGATAAAAATCAGAAATTTTAGAGAAAATTCCCTAATTCTTCAAATTGAAAATATCATGGTATCTTTTTCTTTTACTAAAAATTTGATGTTTTCTAGTGATGTCCACTGGAAGGGTTTAGAAGCACTGATAACTCCATAAGAGCAAACACCCTTAGCTCCCAGACTGTAGTCTCTGGATGCCACTTCCCACCAAAAGAAACAATGGCTCCTTGAGCTGGGACATCTTTTCATACTTGATAGCAAGAAAGCTGTCAAAGATTATTGCAGTCACATCAAATGACCTGGTAGCCAACTTGAAGAGAAAGAAAAAGAATCAAGCAGTTTTCCTATCCTTCCTCAACAAACTATCTCACAGCAACATATAGTTACTATGGAGAAGTTCTTTAAGGAAGAAACACAACTAGTAAGAGTAATAGGAATTGGAAATTCACCAGTTTGCAAACACTTACAAAATAATGGTTCAAGGAAACAGTCACCAACAGTTGTTAAAGTCTTTAGGTCAAAGATTGGTGGAAATTTCTATAATATATGGATCAGTCAGGTTGACATCATTTGAACTTAAAGATTAAGGTTAAGTGAACCAGGTATTTTGAGCATCTTGATGTGAGAAAGCAAAGTACAAAATACCACCTATGAAGAAGTATTTGCCTCTTTCCCTCCAAAACAAAGAACTCTAGGTTTATCGACATTCTCTGGAAATATGGAACATCAAGGAATGACACCAGTAAATGACACCATGAAATATTATTTAGAAATATCAACTAGTTGGGAAATTTTGCAGGTTCAATGACCTAGCTTAATCTAGAAATAAATGATTTTTTAAAAAAAAAGTAGAAAAATTAGAGATGAATAGAGATACACACCAACCTTGGGGACTTCTGGTGAAAAAAATAAACATTAATTCATTATACTATTCTTTCAGCCTTTCTGTAGGTTTGAATTTTTTTCAATTTTTAAAAATCAAAGGCACAAAAAGACTTATCAGCAAAAGTGGTGTGTGTCTATTGTTTGGATGCTCATATGAACGAGTCAATTTAAAAAGATATATTTGAGACAACCAGGGAAAATGGAATAAGGGTTTTATTGTGAAGTACTGTTTTTTGGCATGATAATTGCATTGTGGCTATGTTTTAAAAGCCATTAGTGATTAGAATTATGCAATTAAGTACTAATAAATGAAAACTTTATTATAGAGCTAAAACCATAAAGGTATAGGAGAAAGAACATGTTGAGTATTGTTAGAGCTGGGATTTGAGTTCAAATCCTGATCTCCTACTTTTTAACTTGGAGAACTTGAGTGAGTTTTTTGGGCTCTCTTAATTTCAACTTCCACCAAATACCATCTGTCTTGTGGGACTATGAAGCTTAGATGAAAGAATGTTTATGCTAGTGCCTAACACGTAGTCGATATGTAACAGGGCATTTTTAAAAAAAATTAGTATAAAGGGTTATCCCTTACAAACAGATTTGCATTTAACCAGTGTAAATATCTTTATCCAAACTCCCTCTGAGGTGCTGAAGTGACAGTCTAGAAACTGATACATTTTTCCTAAACTTAGAAAGAATGACTCTACCTCTTAATCCACAGACTATGCTCTTCTCTTGGATTTGAGCCATTCTGAGTTTCCATTTTGACTGCATTATCGCTAATGGGTCTTAGGCTCTCATAGCTAACAACTGCCTTGACCCATAATGAGGGAACTGATGGCCCCATGGGGTCCTCCCTCCAGTCTCATCCTTCTACTCCAAGGGAAGCCTGGTTCTTATTGCTACCTGTGGTAATCAGTAATAGAGACAGGAGTTATTTACTAATATACTGAGAAGTTCTCAGAGCAGAGCAGGGTTAGCTAACACCCTAGGATGACTGACAACGTGTAGCTTTTTTACCAGAGAGGAGATGTCTCTGTGTTTCAAAATCTTTTCCTGACTGTGGGCTGTGCAGTCTTCATGAACATGTACTCAGTGAGTTGCCCTATGAGCAGTCACTTTGGGCTTGGAGATACTCCAAATATGGAATATGAACTCAGAAATATGACCTGCATGAGAATTTTGTGGTGTTGGTAAAATGCAACACCCTAAAACAAGCACATTAGTAACAAGATGTATGATTCTAGGGCAACAGGTTAATAAATCTTGGCCTCAGGAAATGCATGACATGGCTGTGCCCTGGGGCCATCATTGATTGGTCTAGGGTGGGTATGTCTTTTCCAGCTGTCCATCAGAGACTTTCAAAGGCACCCTTGAACTTAGGACCAAGAGCGTCTTTGAAAGCTAAAATTGTAGGTTGTAAAATTTGGAAACTTTTACTAAAATCATGTAGTCTGAAATAAAATCAGTCTCCATTTGAATACAGCCATTTTAAGTCTGTGACTGCTGATTGCCCTCTTCTGGGTATTTAATAAAAAATTAGCTCTTATAAGTTTTAACCCATTGCTCCCCATATTCTCAAGATGAAATTATTCCTGGATCTTTAGAAGGGAAAAGGCCCTGAGGTCTATCTCTAAGATACTGTTGTCAAGATTCATACATTAATATTTTACTTAGTTAAATGATAAGATAAGCACATACCATCATCATATAATTGATATGTGATAAATGTAAATTACTACAAATAGATGTTAATTTACAATAATGCACACCTTAAACCTATATAATATTATGATGCTATGTTTCTTTAATAGAATTAATGTTTTAAAACCTGACATACCAGAGGGGCGAATAAGAAGACCCTTTAATTTTGAGGGTGTACGAATCTTGCCTCAACCAAAGCCTTGTCTAGCAGTTCTGGTATCAAGGACTCCTGTATGTAAGTTACCCCATTAAATTGCTTGTCATATATCATAACTCTGCCTGTCTCTTTCGAACTAAAATTAACTAGTCATTTTGGGGAAATTTACTAATTCCCATAGCTAAGCATGCACTTTCACATCAATGTTATGAAACCATATTCGTTTGTTTTACCATGAAGATAAACCAGTCTGTAGCAAGACATCAGCATGAGACTGGAGAACTAGACAGCAGATGGAAAGAGTCCCTTTGTCTTCTGGATCCCTCCATCTGATAGTTGAGGACTTCCATGAAATTCTTACCCTTAGCTCCATAATTTCCTCAAAGCCTAAGTGGGGGTGAGCTGTGCTTCTGTGCCTCTTTATAAAAGTTAATCCACACCCTGGATTGAGACATGACCTTAAACAAGGGAATGCAGTATGCCAGCCTCAACTGTGGGCAAGGGATTGAGGGAGCCAAAGTGAGGCAGCAATGGGTAAGAAAAGGTCTTACACTTTCTTGATCATGAGAAGTGACCAGTGACTTTATCTGTGGTCTAGAAAATCCCAAATTCATCTGCTGGCTCAGCTGAAGCCAACACTGAGACATGCACAGAGGAAGGGGAGGCCTGGGAGGTAAGAATAGTAGTGAGCCTTTAGAAGTAAGACTCAGGTCGTGGTCCCTATACTGATCTGCCTGCACCTCAATCCAATCTCCCCCAGTTCCTTCCCCCTTTTCATCTGCCTGCTTGTGCCAAGCAGTTGGCTCCAGCAAGCATTTCCCCTTGTCTGGGGTTTCTTCCTCTGCTTTGGGTCATTGCCAAAGATCCCCCCTCAAAGCCTATTTCAAGCTTTCCACCTGCCTTTCCCAGCTCTTGGGTAACTCTTGTCATTTTTGTGGGTGTATTAGGCAGAGGGCCTCATTTGAGTTCAAGCAGAATCATTACAGATAGTGTTTCCTTCACTGACTTCCAGTGCCCCTCAAATCCTGGGGAGCTTCTAAGGGAACCTGCACACCCTTTTCTACCGCTATAATGATCAAGATTCAAGATCTGAGAAGGGAGCTCATTTCTAAAGTATCTTCCAGTTGTTGCAATCTTCAATCTGATCTGGGCCACATTGTGAGAAATAGTCTTTTATTCCTATAGGTGTTAATAGTAAGAATGAAGTTTCCAGTATAGGGGAAATTAACTTGACGTTATTACTGTGTTTAAAGACCTAGTCAAACACTATCAGCCTGACTTGACAACAGAGGTTATCAATCATGACAAATAAAAATATAGCTACCATTTATATTTTTAGACTTTATGGTATAGAACCTATTTTTTAAGAGAAGTTCTAGGTTCACAGCAAAATTAGGTGGAGAATATAGAGTTTCTACTCCATCCTTAACTGCCTTCCACTGTTACCGTCTCCAGCCAGAATGATGCATTTGATACAGTTCGTGAACCTAAATGAACAATACATCCTATCAGCCAAAGTCCAAAGTCTACATTAGGTCTCATTTTGGATGCTTCACATTCTGTGGATTTCAACAAGTGTGACATGTGTCCATCCTTATCGTATCACACAGAATAATACTACTGCCTAAAAGTCCCCTCTATTCCATCTGGCCACCCCTCCCTCTCTGCAAATCTCTGGCAACCACTAATCTTTGTACTGTTCCTATATTTTTGCTTTTTCTAGCATGTCTTGAAATAATACAGAACATAAACTTGGAGCTTTTTCACTTAACAATACACATTTAAGTTTTCTCCATGTTAAGAGGAAACAAGGGGGTGGTAAAGACACTAGAACTGGGTATGGGTGTGGTGTGTAATACCATAGAAAGAGAAACAAGTTCAATAACTTAAAATTAGTAAGGTCTTGTAAACCAACAAAATAATGATACAAATTATATTCAAAAAAGTTTTCTCCATGTTTTTCTGTGCATTTGATAGCGCATTTCTTTCGAACATTAAGTAATATCCCATTGAATGAATGTACCACAGTTTGTTTACTCATTCATTCATTGAAGGACATCATGGTTGCTTCTAAGTTTTAGCAATTATAAATAGAGCTGCTGTAAACGTCCACATGCAGGTTTTTGTGTGAACATGTTTTCAACCTCTTAGAGTATGACTGCTGGATTGTTTGGAAAGAGTCTTTGTTTTGATTAATAAGTGTCTTTAATATACATTACCTGCTTTCATCTCTAGAGTAAGGTTCTTGGGTCACTGGAGTGATTTTCACATTTTACAGTTTAGCAAACTGAAACTCCAGGGGGTAAACAGACTTTCCCAAAGTCACCAGATTGAGCCATAAGTTTCCTGACAGATGAGAACTCCTTCACCACTGCTGATCTCAGTTCCTGGTAGATCTTGGTCCCTGTCAGCAGTCCCCTGAGCTGGCTTCCTCCCCAACAGCAACTATTTCTGGTGTGGTTGTTTGGGATGACTAACAGGGGAATTCAGTGAACCCACTGCCCAACTCCGACTCACGGAGTGATTGAAGCAATTCTTGCCCATGGTTCGTCGCTCCCTTCCAGATGCACATTCCACACCCCTCCACCCTCAACTTTTAAAGAAAAAGAGACCACTTTCCTCCTTGAATGCTTAGGGCTGCACACATGGATTGTAACTGATTCAGACCACCGCTATGCAGATAGAGAAACTTTAGCCCAACATGCAGTGTCTGACAGCCTGCATCATTCTGTGGATGTCCAGGGTCTTCTCAACTGTGAGGACCTGCACCATATCAGGAAGAAGCCAGTGCAGCAGAGAGAAGAGTGGTCAATAGGATTTTACACAATCTGGAAGGCAATAGAGGGAAGTTTGAGCAGTGGCTCCTCTGTGAAAGACAAGCAGCCTACAATAATAGGAAAAATCAGTTGTCTTGCAGGTTTCCTCCCTTTTTCCCCCTTAAACTTCTTTGCAAGCTTTGTTCTTCTTTTAACAATTATTTGTTTAAATCATTTCTTCAGAACCACCTGTTTATACTCCCCTAAGTGTGTGCTTTGTGCTTCCTGTACGGTCTGTCCTCTCCAGAGGACAGAGAGAACCATGCTAATAAGGACTATGCACATTTTGTTGTTCTCTTAACAATTTTTTTTGTGTGTATATGTGAGAGAATGAGCCACTCAGAATCTGGGAATTATATTTTTTTAAGATAGGAAATTGCTAGCAAGGTCATTAGGATTATCTTTTCATAATTATGACAGAGATCAAGTTATCCAGCCTGAGTAGCTAGAGGAAAATAGGAGGGAGGAGCAGGGGGAGGATATAGCCTCTGCTCCCTCTCCACACATTGATGTCTTCTTTTCCATGCAGTAAGGTGTAATTTACGAAAGAAGGCAACAACATGGCTTTTAAACATTTTCTCAGCATTGGGTGCACCTGACTGCAGGGGACAGAGTTCCTGTACCCGGGACACTCTTACCCCTGTGGTGTTGGAATGGCATTAGTGGTTATTCGGGCTCTGTCCTATTTCATTTGGCTGTGGTTGGCTTTTCCAGTGGGCAGTTCCTGAGTTGTACCTATTATCACAAAACTTTCATTATATACATATATGCACACATAGGCAACAAAAACATACATATGAAAAAACCAAACACTGAGTAAGTATCAGGATATGTCAGTCACTTGGAGGAGGGTGGTGGATATTTATAATGTTCCCTTTGAGAGTCGTTCCAGTGATTCAGAATTCTCAGAATGTTGATGGGCAAAAAAGAAGGTAAGGACAGGGACAATGACCCATCAATCTTTGACAAGGCTCATCATCATCATAACTAAGTGTCCTTTCAGTGTGTAAATGTGGCACTGGGCCAGCTTGTGTGGTGGAAGCAGGGAGTGCCCACTGTCATGTTCCTGGCGATGGAGCCCTCAGGGCAGGTGATACCGGTGCAGGACTTCTGAGTCTATGCTGGGGAACAGGAGGATTCATGATGGACTCCTTCATCCAGGATCCAGGCTTCTGTAGATTCAGGAGGCAAAGAAAGGACTGAGCAGGAAGAGCTTAGGAGAGCAGGTCTAGTCAATCTCCGGGGGGTGTGACTTTTCTGTGGGATTTCAGTGGAGAGAGGTGGTGTAGAAAAGAAGGGACGTTTTCTTGGTGGTGCGGCCCATCACGGATTGTGCGGTGCAGGGTCGGGCGCCTGAAGTTCACTGGCTGGAAGGACTTCGATCCAGGCTGCTGATGATCTAGGGGAAAGAACTGTCCTTCCTAAACGGAGTTGTCTGGTGGTGGGGATAGCGAGCACTGTCATTCACACCGGGGGAGCAATTATTTCCATTTTAGACCCGGAAACTCTATGACTTGAAAATGCTTTGCAAATGGTGAAGGGAAATAGTACTTACACTGTCGCCATTATCAAAGGGCTTTGCCATTGTTGTTGTTTGTAGGGATTTTCTGCCCCTTTATAGCTTGTTTCTCCAATTTAATAAGAAAAATGTGTTACATTCTACTGACATGGGAAGTGGAACTCCCTGAACTAAGAGCACTTATTCCCTACCCATGGGCAGTCCTTAGTGGTTTTAAATCTTTTAAAAATATAAAAATGGGCACACCCTGGTAGAGTAGTGGTTTGGTCAGCTACCTCTGGCTGGCACAGTCCACATACATCTCAAGGACCTTGGTTTGTGACCTGGCACTAGTGGAAACACCCAAGATGAACAACTAAATAAAATACATAAAATGCTTCCTTCTCTCTCTTCCTGCCTGCCTGCCTGCTTGTCTTCATTCCTACCTGTACCCTTCCTTTAAAAAAAAATTTTAAAAATTTTAAAAAAATGAATGACTCTATAAGAGAGTCAGTCTGTTCCTATTCATGTCTATCTCAACAAATATTTATACAAGCTTATTATGTATAAGATGCACTTCTGGGCATGAGGACTTAGTGCAGCCAGGAATCGGAGGGGGAGTCAAGACACGCAGCTGCCTGCAGCAGGACAGGACTCACTCTAAGATGTGGACACCAGAGACACAGGTGACGCTGACTAGGGGGTAGTCACCTCTGAATCTCTGCCTTTCCTAGTCCTTCCTCACATCCTAAACACACTCCAGGGTCTCTTTGTAGGAAACAAAATTCCTCCTAATCCCTCACTTGAGATAACATTGACTCTGTTCACCTCTCTCATCTGTGGTAATAAGGCTCATCACACTGAGTTATGAGAATTAAGTAATTGAATACATGCAAAATAGTCAGAACAGTGATTGGCATGTAACAGACACCCAGTAAATATGAGTTACTGCTATTAACTCAGTCTTAGGAGGGTGTGGGTGTCAAATGCATCTATTCTGGCCATCAGTCTTGAGTCAGAATCTGTTCTACATCTATTGACATAGAAATAGCACATAGGAAAAAACTGAAGCAGGTTACAAAATAGTTATTGCATATGATCCCCATATGGAGGAAAATGTATTTTGCATAAAGATTAGTAGATGCTATAGGTTGGATTTTTTATCCCTCAAATTCATATGTTGATGTTCTAACCCCTAGAAGCTCAGACTGTGATTATATATATTTGGAGTTAGGGTCTTTAAGGGGGTAATAAGTTAACATGTGGTCTGTAGGGTGGATCCAAGTCCAGTATGAGCTGTGTTATTAAGGAAGAGAAAATGAAGACACAGATATGCAGTCACAGAAAGGAAAGGCCACATGAGGACACAGTGAGAGGTGACCATCTGCAGATAAGGAGAGACGCTTAGAGGAAACCAACCCCACTGACAACTTGAACTTGAATCTGTAGTCTCCAGGACTATGAGGTGATACATTTTTGTTACTTAAGCCACAAGTCTGGTATGTCGTTGTGACAATGCCAGCAAACTAACACAGCAGAGAAAAATTTGGGAGGAAATACTTCCAGTGGCTACTTTCTGGGTGGAGGAATTTCAGCAGATTTCTATTTAGTTCATTTTCTGATTTTAAAACAACCTGTTATGTCAGATACAGTAAGCTTTCACAAAGAATTACAAAACAAAGCAATACCCCAAGGCTGACCATGAACCACATGGAATCAGAATGTGGTTCCATCCAAAAGGACTATCTATTTTTTACCTAAAGAGTATCTGAGACTTTTCTTATAGAAATTCTTCAGGGCTCTCACAGGAATCATCCAGAGACCTCACACAGCCTGGTACATGTGCCTGACTGATGTTACACTGTTGCTGGGAATCAGGATATTCCTAACCTGGGTCACTCTGGGCCTGGGTCACTCAAATGAAAGTATATCAGATTCCAAATGCCCTCTGTTTACCATGCTTCACTTTTTCTTGCACAAAAGAGCTTTGACTCTTAGCTGTGGCAGCTGAGCTTCAGGCAAAGTAGTGGAAGGATGGGGGCAGCCAGGCAGCTGAGGGGCTGCTCACTCCGTGTTAGCTATATTGACCCCTCCACAGGGCAGCGTGGGGCAGGAGTATGCGGGTAGCAGATACTCCTTTACATCCTCCTTTCCCCCAACTAGAGCTGATAGCTGCCCCAGCTTACCAGCAATAGAAGATACAGGAGGAGAACCTTTCCATGAGCAAATCTGTTGAGCATCTAGAAATGGTCAGACCCAGGGAGACACTTGTGAGGGGGACACTCAATTTCTTTGCTAGCAGAGGACATTGGAGGTGGGGCTGACTTCTCTGCCAATCCTGTCAAGAACAGGGTCATGATGGAAGTCAGAGGAGTGATTGGAAAGGCTGTCCCAGGGCCTCCATGGCACTTCCTACCACTACCTGGCCAGAGAGGAGAAATGTGTCCAACATGATTATAACCCAAGGAGAAAGCATGGTCCCAGCATCTTGATCAACTTCTGCTGGAAGCCAGCAGTGAACACCGACCAGGTTGAGAGAGAACAAAACAGCAGCTACTAGATCTCCTTGAATCACATACTGAGCTGGGCATTGTCCTGGAGTTGGACGTTTATGCACCAGTCCCGTAGCCCACGTTCCTGTGGACTCGGATGTGTGACTCAAGCTCTTGAAGTGTGGTTTTTGCATCTATAAAATGCAGTTAAGAAGGCACAAGCTTGCCAGGAGGAGAAGCATTCAATCAATTAACTGTGATTAAAAAGAAAGAGGAGGAGTTATATGTACCAGTTTGGAAATATCTCTAAGTTACCTTGTTGAGCGAGAAGGGGGTGGCAGAGGGAGGTGGGTACTGCAGCAGAAGACAACTACAGTAGCTTCTGTTTGCATAAAATAGGATAGAGAGGTATGCATGCATGTTTGTGTGACTGAATAATAAAGTGGGATACATTTGTCTTTTGTACCCTTTTTGTTCTCCTTTGCGTGGGTGTGTCCAATGGTAAGAGCCAGAGCGCGGTCATGGCACAGGCATCACATGAGAAGTGCCTGCAAAGTTCTAGAGTCTAGCAGAGGTAAAGATGACTCTCTAGAGCCAGCAACCCTAGTCAGGGACTGCAGCAGCCATCCTTCGGCCAGCAGCCTGGAAACAGGATTCTACACCATTCCATTCAGGTACCCGCTTCCCGACCCCAGGCTGTTCCCATGTGTGCATCACCTCTAATCAACTGAAACCTTCCTGTGAATAAGCATCTCCCACAGCCCTGCAGTGTCCAAGCACCACCAAGAATGATGGATGGAACCTGGATGTCTAAGGAGGGACACATCCCCCACAGCTATGGAAAGGCATGAGGACCTCTTAACTGTGCTTCTCTGGGGAGCTGGTGTGGGAGGAAGACTAACTATTCAAGACCCTACTTCCCTCTTCTTTCTTTTTGTCCTGCCTCCTGGGCATCACTCTCCACCTGGGAGCCACCATGATTCACATCTGGTTCAGTCCTGGCAGAGAGGTTCAGGGCTTGAGGAGTACAAGTTTGAATCTCAGCTTCAACACCACTGTGACCGTGAACCAAATATTCAATCCATTTTTATTAAAATTCAAACCCATGATAATTCTTGCACCCATTCTATAGGATCGTAATGAAGATTTGTGTAGGTAAATGCATAGTGAGCATGTAATAAACTTTAACTAGAAAACGTGAAGAGAGCTATTTAAACAAACCAGTGGAATAATGTGAGTCACTTTGGTGCTACTAAACTGTGGACAGAAAGGAGAGAAAGGCCCTTGAGGACACAGAGCTGCTCTGTGGGAGGAAGCAGAGCACTGTCCTATGAAGATTGGCGGGAAAGAGCTGAAGTGACCTCCTGGGTGCTACCTCGCTCTCTGCTATAGAGAAGAGGAAGACTGCAGGAACTCAATAACATTTTTTTGCATGCTATTGGGGAAATAGAAGATAAATCTTTCCCAACCCAGAAAACCTCTACACAAAGGCAGTAGATATAAGAATGTCATTTTTGCAGAAACATTAAACCAGAATGTGATGTGTATTGAAGAGGCTCAGTGTACCGCATCCCAGAGCATGCCACTCCGACATGATCCAACGCGAGGGTTTTTTTGATCCAGAAGCAACTGAGAAACAGACACAAGAAAAACGCTGGTCTCTCGTTTCTAGTAGGAAGGCAGGAACGTTCGTAATGACCAGAGACTGTCTATATAATCTATACATTGAACCTTACTAAATAGCACTTACCTTACATGAGGCCCTCCGCCCCACTCAGTCACCTTCCCACAGTTCCCACTCCTGAGAGCCGCTTTTCTTTGTCTTGTCACTTCTCTATAAACACATTCCTCTTTTGCTAAAATGTCATATAAGCCCAAGCACTAACCACCCCAGTGAGTTACATCACTCAGCTTCTTCTGCATGTATGTGGAATACAGGTGCTAATAAACCCAGTTTTTCTCCTGTTAATCTGTTCGTTGTCAGTCTACTTTGCCAGGCTCTGGCTGGAGAACCTAGGAGGATAGAGAAAGAGTGTCTTTACTTCCCTACAGAGTGATAGGTAATAGTAAGAGATTGCAAAGCCAAAAAGAAATTTCACTCCCTTTTATTGCTAAGCAGACACAAACCATTACATACCTGCTTTCAGAATAAGCAATAGTTCTTAAGTAAGAGAATCTGATAGGACCTTTTGTCACACAGTGTTTACCCTAACTTTGTCATGGTCACTAAGAAGACTACCTTTCCAATGTTAACTTCTTCTGGAAGAGAAAACTTTTCCTGCATGACAGGTAGTTTTGCAAACTGGAGCAAGCCTCCACTGAAATTAGGCTCTACCTTTCCACATTAAATGGGAGAGAGTTGATCTCCCTGGATGCTTGCATTTTAAAAGATGGCTCCCAGGTCCTTGAGGAAACACCTCTTGGTCGTAAAAGATTTACATATAGTTAAAAGTAACAGAGAAAGAAATTCTGAAACAAATGTAAGAAAGAGAGGTCTCTTTTCTTATTGTCAACATGGAGGAATGCTTAATTGGTATCTGCTCTTACGATCCTGATAGAAACTATAACAATATTGCTAAAAATATGACTGGGAGCTTACTAAGGGACAAACAAATGTTAATTTATTTAATATTCACAAATTCTATAAGATCCATATAATTCTGAATCCGTGTTGCAGATAAGGAAACTGAAGTACAAAAAAAGAAAGATTATTTTAATTTCTCTAGGTTCACAGAGGTAGAACCAACAGTCAAATCCAAGCCTTTTTAATGAGTGGACTGCTGCATAGAGGGACAGATGAATGGAATCTGGGAAGAGATGAGCTTTTTCAGATTGCAAATGCATATGGAAAGTGATGCAGAAACCTCAGTGGGAATCTATAAAACTTATCTGAAGATAAGTATTTTCTCTACGTTCAGAAAGACAATTCCTTTTGCCCTTTTCATTTCAGATCCTGGGTTAAGGACTAATCCTCTCTAATATTCTCCCACCAGAAACAGCTTTTGATATGTTTTAATGAAAAAAATTGCGAAGTCATTCCTTTTTGTTTCTTTATATTCTGTATGAGTGAAAACATCTGGCATTTTTCTTTTCATCATCTTTATCCAGTCACCAGTCTATAGGTATTTGTGTTGATTCAATAGCTTAGCTATTGTGAATTGTGCTGCTAAGAATATAGGGGTGCAAATATCTTTTCTGATTAGTATTTTTGTGGTCTTCAAATATATACCTAGAAGTGGAATTACCAGATCAGAATTTCCATTTTAATTTTTTTTGAGGATTCTCCATACTGTTTTTCACAGAGGGTGCATGAAATATAGAGAAAAAAAGTGAAGGAACTAACAAAACAGAACAAACTCTCAGGACGCTGTAAGACTGAGGCTATCAGAGAGCTTGTGGGGAATAGGGAGGAGGGAGACAGCCTGGGAATGAAAGAGTAAAACTGTTAGTGGTGATGGCACTAATTCTCTGGTGGGTGCGGTGTAACATACATTGACTGAGGTGCGACTCCATTCTCCTGGAAATACTACAGTATTGTAAATGAATGAAACAGTAAGAAAAGATATTAAAATTTTTTAAAATCAGACTCATGTTGACTTTAATCTTTGCACATCTATGTTGCCCTCAATGATTAATTTTCTGTCTTCCCAGCCCCTGCATTTTGGGAGGAGGCAGCCTGGTTCCATCCACAAAGACATTATGATGCCGCTGTTGTCTTCACCCTCAGGTCCAAGGAAGAGGTGCTGAGGTTTCACTTTAATGTCCCTTTACCTGGCATTTCTGTTCATGATACAAAACTGCATCAGAGGACTCATTTGGAGAAGGAAATTTTGCCTTTGTTTTCTCAGGAATATGGTTTGCATTTGGGAAATGTTACTTTTAAAATGTTTTCAATGCTGTTTGAAAAAACGAATTTCCCAAAGAGCATAAGAATTGCTAGATGACATCTGATATTGTGCTGACCTAACCTTTGAGGGGCTGTCCTGCCACCTCCCTCCAGGCAGGGTTCCACCTGTGGGGGGAGCTGAGGAAAAGGAGGAGGAGGAGGGAAGGGAACCAAGAGAGAGACAGCTTGTCATTGTTTTCCCTTCTTTGAACAAATGTCACTTTTTAGGCAAAAGAAGGAACCATGACTGTTTTAGACACCCCTTTCTTGGGGGTAGGTTTTTACCCCAGACATCTCTTCTCCCCAGAAGACTAATCCATTTCCCCAACCTAGTCAACCTCCAACCGCAGAGGTGCCCCTGCCCCAGCCAACGTCCTCTGAAAATAATTAAAGAGCCACACAATGTCACTTCATCTCATTTGCTGGACCAAATCTAGAAGGAGAACCCCAGAGTTAGTTGGTTCAAAAGATTGTCCCCAGGTGAGAGGGTCAGGAGAGAAAAAATGATTAATAACTTTTACATTTTCTATATATAATTTATTGATTCAGAAAACAAACAGAATTCTAAATAAAATGACTTGGAAACTGGGAAAAAAAAAAAAAAACCTGAATATTGTTGTCAAATTAAGAAAATGGTGTCTCATCTTGCCTCCAGCTGACATTTCCATTCTGATTTACCAGGCTGACTATAGGTGCTTAGGGTAGATATGTATAAAATACAGAGTATCAGAGCCACATGGAAAATAATGCAATTGATTTGATACTGAAAGCTTCTCAGAATGGGCTCTGGCTACTCTTCCATTTAAGAATGAGGCGGAAGACAGACTGGAAAGGAGAACAAAATGAAGACCTGGGTCATGAGCACAGCTCCATGGCATGTGGCAGGCTCAGAAGTCTGCAACTGTGGAAGCATTAATTGACAAGGAGCACTGTTGTGGATTCACTTGTGTCAGCCCCCAACGTTAGACTGACTTCCTAACCCCCAGTACCTATGAGTGTGATTCTATTTGGAAATAAGGTTTTTGAAGATTTAATCAAGTTAGATGAGATTATTAGAGTGGGTTTAATATAGTGTCACTAGTGTTCTTATAAGAAGAGGGCAAGTGGACTCAGGCACAGAGGGAGACATTGAGTGAAGACAGAGGAAAGACTCCACGGGAAGATGGAGACAGAATGGAGCTATGCTGTCCCAAGCCAAGGAATGCCTGGGACGACCAGGACGTAAAAGGACAAAGAAGACTTCCCTGGAGAGTTCAGCGGGATCATGACCCTGCCAACACCTTGATTTTGTTTGTTACTAATATATGGATTCTGTGGGAATATAAATAGAAATCAACTTTATTTTCTTTCTTTCACTACCTTCCATAATAACTCTATTAATCATTCATTCCCACCTTTAGGCGAAATCTCAAGTAGATTCCATCACTTTTCTGGTCGTTTTGAGATACTGAAAGTTCAATTCTGTCTGAAGAAAAACTTCAGTCCTCATCCCATTTAAAGCTTTTTTCCTGTCTAAATGTTGGCTTAACTCAAGCTCAGAAACCTGCCACAGTAAAAGACAACATAACTGGCTTCTTCACTATTTCCCCACCTGACTGGACACCTCTTTTCCCTCCACTATGTTGCCTTCAGGGTTGGAGCAAGGGGCCAGGGAAGGAATGAGGAACAAAAGAGACTACATTTGACTAATTGAGACTAATTGAGACTTACTATTGGATGGTGGGCTTTTGACACAAATGTCCAAAATCTGCCTTTTTCTTGTGTATGATGCAGATTACAGTTTCTCCAAATAATGGTTCCACCATGCAGGCCCTTGTTATAGATGAAAGCTCCTCCAGAATACTCCAGTACGGAAGAACATTCTCTGGAAGATCATATATAACCCACCAGCCTTTATCTGCTATGGTCTCATCTTTCCTTGCAGGAAGTCACAGAGGACAATCCTGACCACCTCTCATAGGCAAAAGTCTTACATGGGCAATTCTCTAAAGAAATACAACACTATTGGAAAAGAACAGAAAGGAAGAAAGAAAAATTGTTCAACATAGTTATAAAAAGGAAAATGAAAAAGATGCTATTTTTGCATGTGGCAATTGGGCAAAGATTTCAGACTGTTAAACTACTCAGATAGGTAAGGTTGTAGTATCATTTATCCTCCAAGTAGGCATGTGAATTAAAACGTTTCTGGAAGACAGTTGAAAATCCTTATCAAGGTGTTAACATACACATTCCAGGTGACTGGAGAAAGCTTCTATCCTGGAAAACCTTGCATTCAGTCACAAAGCATGAAAAACAGTTTCCTGCAGGCTCAGGGGGGACAATTCTCTGCATCCCCAAATTAGCTTCTAAGTCAGGAACATCTAGCTCTTATCAAAATGACCCCGCTGTACCTCAGAATTGCCGATGCCACGCAGCTTGAACTATAAATGCTTTCTTCTTCATCCTGTCAGCAAGTGAAAATTCCACTTGGTGCTCAAAACTTATTGGAGTTTTCTTTTTCTTTCATAAAATATATTAGTTTATTAATGAGGAAAACTAAGAGTGGCATTTCAAAATGACCAAGAAAAGTGTGTCTTGATTGTTGCCAGAAAGACTAGTGTGGGGTGCACTGCAATTACAAAAAAACGAAATGAAATTCACGTATCTCTAGACATAAGCTCTATCTTTAGTGTCCTATTCTAAAGCAATTATTTGTTGTAATTGCTTGAAGTCTCTATCTACATGGAGGCAACAATTAGTCAGTTCTGTCACTAGCTCAGTCAGTTCAAATGTCAGTGAATTTTTTTAAAGAAAGCATCAGTGGACAAAAAAAAAAAGTCTAAAGACACCTTACTGAAGAAGATGTAGAGATGGTAAATAGCATATGAAAAGATGCTTCTATGTCATCAAGAATTACGAATTAGAACAATCATGAGATTTCACTACACACCTATCAAAATGCCTATAATCCAAAACACTGACAACACCAAAGGCTAGTGAAGATGTGGAGCAAGAGGAATCTCGTCCACTGTGGTGGGAATGCAAAATATTTTGGTTGTGTTTCTTTTCTTTTTTTTAAATAGTAACACTTATTAGTTTCTTACAAAGCCAGACATGCTCACCATACAATTCTGCAATCGTGCCCTCTGCATTTACCAGAAGAAGTTAAAAAAAACTTATATCCATACAAAAACCTGCCTACTGATGTTTATTAGTAGCTTTATTGATAACTGACATGTTTTAGAAGGAACTGAAAAGCATCTGTCAATAGATGAGTGGCTAAGCAAATTGTGATATACTCATACCATTAAATATTATTCAGCAAAAAAAAAAAAAAAGAATGAGTGGTCATGTCATGAAAGACATAGAGAAACACTAAATGTATATTGCCAAGTGAAAAGACAGTCTGAAAAGGCTATTTACTGCATGATTCCAACTGTATGACATTCTTAGAAAAGCAAAACTATAGACAATGAAAAATCAGTTTTCAGGGGCTCTGGATGAGGGGGAGGGAGAAATGAATAAGTAGAGCACAGGAATATTTAGGGCAGTGAATCTATTCTGTATGATACTGTAAAGGTAGATACATGGCATTATGTATTTGTCGAAACTGTGGACAACACAATATAAAGAGTGAACCTAAACGTAAACATGAACCTTAGTGAAACTAACAGTAAATAAAAAGACATAGCCTATATTAGCATCATATTTATATAACTATACAGTAAACATAATATGTAATAATAATGTGTCAGTACTGGCTCATCAATTGTCACAAGAATGCCACATTAATTGTGAGATGTTAATATTAGGGGAAACAATAAGTAAGTGGGACATGGGGTTCCCCCTGCTATCTCAAAGAGGAACTTCCCTCCTTGGTAGATTTTCTTTCCAGTCAGGCGATGACATTACTCTTAGTTTACATAGAAAACAATTTCAGCACTCTCAGATTCCAAAAATAACCTACCAATTCATACTAAATAGCACTGCTCTACTTTCAGATGGTGGAGGAAAACTGCCTACAGGAGCTCTATTACCTGCTTATTTTTTCTGTAAACCTAAAACCTCTACAAAAATAAAATTTATTAATTGAAAAAAAGAGTCAGTTGTGTCACTGAGTTGACATCTTAAAAAAGTAGCTTCACTATTTGACATGGTCTTGGGATAACTATAATCTATGGGACACTACTTTTCCTCTAGGACTTTGGGCTAACCTCACTCCGTGTGTTAATTCTGTTAAGAAATACTCACAACTTTGGAATAGCTAGCTGGGGAATTTTCAAGACTTGCGACAGTGAAGATAAGTAGTTTCTCTAGGAATGACTGGTTCTCATTGTCCCAGAACCAAGAGTGTCACCATCTCGGTCTCTCTCCCTGTGCACCCCTCCCACCCTGCCCACTGCACTCCTACTGGTGGATGACATTGGCTTCTCTGTTTTTTTCCTGAAAACTTGGCTTGTTTGAACTTTTTCCTCTTTTTCAGGTGCAAGAGAATAAGTAGTACAGTACTGCTAAGTTCCCATGAAAACCGTCTGCTCCTGCCCCAAGAGTGTACTCACACCAGGCCCAGATGCTGCAATTATTCATGCCCTGGCACTGGGCAGCCTAGGGGAGTGCCCAAGCTGAGAAACACCAGAACTCAGAGTGAGCATTTGTATTAATGGTTTCTCAAGAATCTGTAAGGCTGGATCTTGAGAACGGTGAGAGAGGGATATGGTGTAAAATCCATGCAGACTGGGACTTCCATCCACACGCACAGGCCACTCTCAGACCCAATATGCCCAGTTAAGCCAGCAGGGTGATCTAGATCCCAGGCAGTCTGCGTTGTGGTAGCAGACGGCAAGAGACTTGAGGTTTTTCCCTGAAGTACCCTCAAGTCTTCCCCATCTTCTTGGGCGATCTCCAAAGACACCTTCACCAGCTTGCTTCTCTTCCTACTCCTACTATCCTTAGTTAAGTAGAACCAGAAAGAACTAAGTAGAACTGTTCTTTAGTTACTTTTCCTCCTGCCCTTCTATAGTTCATTTTTACAGCTTTCTTATTTAGTAGCTGGAATTATAATTGGAAAGAGGACATCCAAGAGTTTTTTTATCAGACCGAAATGACAAGTAGATCAGGGCACATGAGTGGTCTCTTGGCAGGCATTCATCCCCTCAGCCAGTATGGATGAAGGCTCTCCCCTGTGTCAGGGTCTCTGCTTGGTGCTAAATCCAAAATGGCATGTAAGAAAAGGTCTCTGCCCTCAAGAACCTTGTATTCTAGAGGAGAGATAGACAGAAAAGAAGTGATTGTTTCAGAACCCCAGTTCCTCTTAAAGGGCATTCCGTTTCCTGTATCTATACATTCCACTGTCCCTGTTGATGTAAATAGATGGAGTAAGGTGAGTGCAACCAGAATCACAGAGCTGAGAGCTGAGAATGGATAAGGAAGAGATTGTGAATGGTGGGGATAAAGCAGAGACATTTTCATTGTTATGTTGGGGGAAAGAGCAAGGAGCCCCGCTCCCTCCTGCTACTCAGAAGGGAGTGTTTTCTAGAGAGGCAGCAGCAAGGGATGTACATGAAGTTATTGTGGACAGAACAAAGGCTAACTGACCTTGTGTAAGAGAGGGGAGACGAGATAGTTCTTTGCAGCCAAGTGTCCCAGTTCTCTAAGTTATTTTGAATTAGTGATAGCTGGAAATTAGAAGCCAAGATTAAAAACAAACAAACAAAAAACAGAAAGGTTTTGAATATTTGGGTGGTAAAGAAGACAGAAAAGTAAATCCCTTTGATTGGACCTACTGTATATAAGTTTTCTTTATATATTTTATTTTATTTTTAATAGTTTCTCTTTTAAGCATTTCACTGAAACAACCCAGGAAGGAAGAACCTGAAGATTTTTCTCTTAAGAAATGAATGTTCAGTCATAAAATACCCATCACTGCTAATGGAGAATGTGTAAACGATGCTGATATTTTCTTTGTCTAAGATGTTGTCTTTATTATTTTATTTTAGTCAATGTAATGAATAGTGTAATAGTCACTTATAACCTTCATTCCTCCATTACACTTTCATATAAGGTGTTAAACTCCGAATTCTCTAGGAGTTCTGGTGCCAATGTTACATAGTTGGAGAGAACGTTTATGGAAAACAAAGGAAAAAGAAAGACAGTCCTATGTTAACCTGGGGAACTCAAGGGTATCTTTTCCAGTAAAGTGATTTTCGAGGCTGGGTCTTGACAGATGAGATGACATTAGCCCGGAGCCTAAAAGGAGACATCACACCCCTTTTCCTCTCTGCATTCTTTTCATGGCCCCCGAAAGCACTTCTACCTTTATCTGCTTGTATTATAATTTAAGAGAGAGCTGACAGAGAACAGCAGTAACAATATTAGCAATCTGCTCTTACTACATACTCTCATTTGAGTTTCACAAAACCCCGGTGAAATAAAGGAAAAAAGTTCAATTCATAAATGAGGTTAAAGAAGCTGAGACCGAAAAAAGGTGACCCACTTGTTTAAAGTCATGAGGTTAAGTGAGGGATCAGAATTTCTCCTAGACTTTCCAATGCTCGAGTCCATATACTATCAGGGCTGATTTTCTATCACCCTATAAGCATTGCTATTACCCTATGCCGAACCCCATCATCATGGATGTGCTCAACTGTGACCAAAAGGAGACTGGATGAACTTTGGAACTATTTTAGAACAGAAAAATCCATTATTTGAAATCTTAAAAATATATTTTGACGTAAATGACTTCAATAAATAGCAATAAATAAGGCAGGTAAGGAAAGAGACAGGGCCAATGCTAGCATTACATATTTAGAGTAATATTAGTTAAATCAACTTTTACAAACGAACAACAAGGAAAAGTAAAGAGAACATCAGAAATCGATAACACAATTTTAGTGTTGGCTGCATTTAAGTGAGACAGCTCTGACTCATCCAACATGTGATGTCAGGCCAAGCAGGTTACAAGGGGCAAAAATGTATTTTTGGGAAAAGTTGGAAAAGGAACGACAAATTTGAATAGATCACTTTTTTGTAAGTTTCATCTACAGAAGGAGATAAACAAAATTATAAGAGACCATCTTGGAACCCTAGGAGTCTGTATCTTTCCTTAAGTATTCAGAGCTTAACAGAGAAAATGTTGCTCCATCTAAGAAGCCAAGACCATATGCAAATTACTGATAACCAATGGGAGGGGACACTGGGAAATCAGAAAGGGACTTAGGGACCAAAATAAGAAGAGTACTGAAGATCCCAGTGCCTTCCATTTCTGCAGGCAAAGAGTGATCTACAGGAACACAGAGAAAGGAGCGCGTCTCTGACTCCCAAGTAAAGGAGGGTCTCATTGATTCTTGGTGGTCCAGTCCACAGTCTTCTGTCACTTTAACTCAATCCCTTGTTACATACAATGTAAGCATCTGCTGTGCCCTTGGAATCCCTCTTTTCTTTTCTCATCCTTTATCTTCTTGATCTAATATCTATGCCAAAACTCTTGGTGTTATTGTTGGGAGGCAAGACTTGTTTTTGATCATAACTGATGTTGCTGCTCTACTCCAAGAGACATAATTTGACCCTAGAATTGTGAACTCTAGAATTGTGAAACCAAAGATCGGTATAGGTTCTGCTTTGTAGATGTCATCTGTAGTAGGAAAGATGCCTTATTCACAATACGTCTGAGTTCCTTCCTTAAATTACAAAAATTTCTGCTATGAACATCACTTTTCATTTGACTATTATTATATATATTATATGACTATTATTTCTCTCTGTGGAATCGCACTCAGCTCAGACTATAGGAAAGATCGTAAGGGACACAGCAACTTAACTGTGGCAAAAACTACCTGTGCCCTTGGCCTCGATGCCCTCACAAGACTTCTGGGCCTATAGGCCAGGACTATGGGGAGCTGCAGCCACAGGCCACACATCTCTTTTCTTTAAAGTTATTTGGGCTTCCATCTCTAAGATCCTCTCAGATAAATGGGGCCTGGGGTGTCCTGAAATAACCAATTTGCTTAGGAAATTTATTCCTTCTTTTTTTTTTAATCAAAAAAGGGGCAAACCCACTCGTGCTTGTGGTTTAAGCTCTCAGGACACTGGGAGCAATTCACCTCCACTAAAGAAAAGTGTTTTACAGGATATGAAATACTATTGTTCAATAAGAAAAGCCCAGATTATTTCTTCCCTTTTTCTTTATTGAATGTTTAATACAAAAGTCACCCATGCTTGTTATTAAAACCGAAACAGGGAAGAAGCAGACATTTGATGTTGCCTCCCCACCTCCATCCTTTACCCTGCTGTCAAGTCAGGCCAGCATGGCCCGAGGCCTTTCATGCTTTTCTCCAAGTGTGTCCACACAACGTCCAGCAGACACACACTGCTGCACATTCTGACCTTTTCTGTGCGTCTCACCAACCTTCCCAGTTTGAGTTCAAGTTTTTCACACTCCCTCCAGCCTATGCATTCCTGTCGGGTGCAGTGTTTCTGAGTAACCATTATGCAATCTGCCTGGGACACAGGATGAAGAGCCATCTGGGAAGGACTCCTTGGGACAGTGTTCTCTGCTTCCTGAGGAGCCAGAGGTCAAATATATCAAGTCACTGAAACCCTTTGAAGGTCTGAGGACTGACACAAGAAGGCACCTATGATGTCCCTGGTGCAGAATCTGGAGACTTTTGACCAAGCAGAAGAAGCTGGAAAGAGGACTAATAACTGATTCTGGAATATTCTGCAACTGTAAGAGGATCATTCAGGACTCTTACTTCTCCTTGGTCTCCTGCTGAGGACAGTGTCAGGGCTCATTAGCACTTCCACTAGAGACCAGCTCTTGCTGCGAGAAGAGGTGACAGAAGTCAATTTTGTTACTCATTAGCAACTCTGGACAGAGAGTGGTGGGAAGATTGAACCTATTGGCAAATGAGGGCACAGTTATCCGGTCTAGTCCTTTCACCAACAGCAGGTCACCCAGAGTTGACAGTCAGCTGGTCTCACAGAGAAATGAGCAAGACAATATTTTTTTAATTATTAGTTACTTCATATAGTAACTCAGTGAGTCGCCAGTAGTGTGATCCTCAATATAGTGGTGAGATTGCAGGAAGAAAAATAACTCATGTAGCGCCAATACCACAAGCAGCCTAGTTGTTTGCCCTAGTTGTTTGTATTGTTCTGGCCTAAAGTATAAGGATGGTGTTTGAAGAGTTTGGGCTGCTTTATGTGGAAGGACCGTAATTTGTTCATATGCACCACCAAGGCCTACTTTGATCAGCCTCATTGATATTTATATCAATACATCTTTTTATTTTTTTTGTGTATTTTATGGGTTGCAAAGCACTTTGACACATCCTTCAATATAACTCTGTCAGATTATGACTTATCTTTATCTCACTGATAACTAAAAGTCATAGAAGTCAATTGAGTTTCCCAAGGTCATACTAAGTCCAGGGCTCTCTCCCTGACTCCAAAGTCTACAAGAAGATATGGGAGCTTAAAAGGTGGTGAAAGGAAGGACCTCTCCTAACATCATTTGAGGATGTGAGAATGAAAGTGACATGAGGAAATCAAAGCACAACCCTGTACTCTAATGTTAACAGTGGTCATCAAGGGAGGAGGATGAAGGTTGAACTGGAGAAATTAGGTGGGAAGGATTTCTTTCTTTGGCTCAGTCATCTATGGGACATTAGCTTGTGTTTGTAAAATGTGTTTCTTCATGCTATAATATGGACACACCTAGAAGTCCTTATGATACACGAATGAAGCCAAACACAAAAGGAAAGACATTGTCTGATTCCACTTATATGAAGGATCTAGGATGGACAAACTCGTGGAAAGTAGAACAGTGGTTCCCAGGGACTGAAGGTCAATGGAATGAAGATTATTTCTTAACGGGGACTGAGTTTCAGTTTGGGACGATGAAAAACTTTCTGCCAATGGATCGGCAATGGTTATACAACATTGCTAATGTACTTAATATAAAAATGGTTAAAGAGATAAGCTTTACATTATGTATATTTTACCATAATTTAAAAAAAGAAAAGGTGTTTTGAAAATGTGATTTCTCTAACGCAAAAGTTTAATTTGGGGATTCTTTACAGAACAGATCTATGGCAATTGGCCATGTGAATCAGTTGAACTACTTCCTTTTCTGGTTGATTGAAAACTTTAATTTAAAAATGTTTTCCCAGGTGAGCTCTGATGGAGTAGTGGTTAGGTCAATTGCATCCGAAAGAGTGCAAGTCACTCCCGGGATCAAGTCCCGGGTCTGGGGGAAACAATCAGTGAGAACAATAGGTAAAAATAAAATTAAATGCTTCTTCCTCCTCTCTGTCCCTGCTGCCTGCCTATTCACCTTCATTCCTGTCTGTATCTTTCTTTTTTTAAAAAAATTTACCTCAAGGTTTTTTATCTATTAGCAATTTTCTTGGTTTCTTTTCTTTTCTTTTCGTTTTTTTAAGCTCAGATAAAAAAAACCCCTCTCTTTTGAGTTTACTAAATTACATATAAATTTCAAGGTAATCATTTATTCTTTGTTAAGTGACTTGTTTTTTATTAAACAAAGTTGCTGGTAGAAAATGAACTGAAATATCTTCATGATTTAAAGCAACTGTCTCATTTAGAACTTAACAATTCAGAGACACTTTGATAACTAAATGCCTGAGGAGGCATCACAACTTTTGCTTTTGAAAATCAGGTATGCGCCTGCGTGATTCAATTCCCCATCTTCACTGAATACAGAGCCAGTGTTTTAAACCAGAATGTAACATGTTTAAATGAAATTTATTCTCCTGTGCAGAGTTCTGGGAGCAGAGTATTAGTAAATACTGTTCAAACAATTATCAAAGATTTCAAAATGGGCAATAAAGATCTTTGGGCTCATTTTGGTGTACTGGGCGCTGTGTGGTGGACGCTTTGTCTCTCTTAATGACCAGGACTAGGAGTAGAAGTTAAAGAAAACTGATAATAACAAAAATGAGTATTTCCAGCAGAGCTAGAATTGTTTTCTGTCCCACAAAAAGGACACCAATACACATACATTTTATCGTTTCATAAGAAAGTAACTTGTTTTGCATCCATGAGAAAATTCATTTCAGCATTTTACACACACACACGTAATCACGCACATGTGTATGACTATGTCTCTATGTTCTTCAAATTCTCCTTTGAATAAATTTTAACATCTTAGTGATCCTCTAGTTAATTAATGAGTCAAATTAGTACATGCTGTGTTCATTTTATATTTGTAGCATAGTGATTTTATCTTTTTGAAAGTTGTCCTTAGGAAGACTCAAGTAAAAGCTGGATAGACTTCCCCAGCCTTCACAGTGATGTCTCCCTTCTCTTAACTAACTCTTGCACTTAAGAGTCTAATTCTTTCACTGCCCTCAGTGCTGCCAGAATTAATAAACAAAAATATAGGACATCCAATTACATTTGAATTTCAGATAAACAATAAATATATTTTCAGTCTATACCTAGCAAAATATTTTATAAAGTTGTATTAAAATTCTGTGTGGCGTGCCCTGGTGTGGTAGTGGTTGAGTCCACTCCCTCTGACCCTGTGTCGTCTGCTTGCATCCCAAGGACCCAGATTCGTGTCTGGGGCTGGGGTTAAAACCAAGATGATTTTTCCTCTTCTCTCTCCCTGCCTGCCTGCCTCTGTTTACTTTCATTTCTGCCAGCAACTTTCCATTTTAAAAAATGTGTATACTTATACTAAAAATGTATTTTTTTTTATTTGAAGTTGAAACGTAACTCAGTGTTCAGGGATTCAGTCATCTGCCCCAAGGGAACAGTAATAATAAATGTCAAAAGAAAACTAACGCATTTGTGCACCAGATGTTTGCTGGGCACTTTTATCTTCTCAACCACCCTATAAAGTAGATAATGCTATATACATCTTACAATAAGGTAAGGAAGACTCATACAAGCTGAGTGATATGACTGCTCTCTCACAGTTAACTAATGGTAGTTGTCTGGTTCCAGACCACCACTGAGCACTGCCTCCATAACCCTCTCTGGCAGTCCTTTGGCAGGGGTCCCTTAAGGGGTAACCAGGGATGGACAGAGAGATACCTAAATCCTCCTTCAACCACCCTGTCACAAAAAAGCCTTGCCCGCTAGCTTTTTTTTTTTCCTTTTTTTTTTTTTTAAGGAAAGGTACTCTGACTGAGGAAGTATATTGTTGATAGAGGTATGGATGTAGCATTTCTGGAATTATTTTATGTGTATAGAAATAAACCAAAATAAATACTTTGATTTGGAGGGAGGATCAGCATTCATACTATGAGAGAAGGAAGACACAAATACGGCCCAGGGAAAATCAAAGAAGACTGAGGTATTGAACTGGGAATTGTGGTCATTCAGGCTCTGTTCACTCAAAGGGCACTGGCACTCCAGTAATAATGGGCACAGATCTTGATTTCTAATTACCACTTCCCACCACAAGTTGCTGCAACTTCATGGGAGAAATGGTTGATCCCAGGACTGAGCATCTTATTCTTGAAAATAAGAAAGCACTCAGAGACTGACGGGAGCATGATGTAAAACTACTGAAGAGATTTCTATTGCCTAAATATGTGACAATTTGAGCATTAAAGTGTATAAAGATAGTGCTGGGTTATAAACAAAGAAAAAATAAAATTTCATTAATTCATACTAAATAAATAAATGAGTAAGAGGAGAAGGCTCTTCTTTAGAAAGCTAACTAACAAATGAGGAATGGATGATTGGGTTAACTGAAGAATCATGATGGATGCTAAAAACATTGAGTGAAAGCCTCAAGGTCTCTCCCCACAGATGATTTTTTCAGTTTCAAAGGGAAAAGTAGTGATTTTATTCTGGAAACCCTTGATTGACACCATCTTAACCCAGTGATCAAAGTTAACATCACCCAAAATGGAACACACTGGTATCAGTGAGTTTTCAGACGTGATGTACTGAGAAACACGGCACTGCTTATGTTAATCCTCCCCCAAGTGCAGATTCTGAATACAGTAATCCAGAAACATCAGACAAATCCGAAATTGGGACATTCTGCGAAACAATTGGCTTACATTTGTCAAAATCCTCACTATCATGAAAGGCAAAGACAAATAAATTCTGAAATTTTTCCAGAGTAAATAAAATAAAAGACAGGACAACTAAATGTCATGTCTAATCCTAAATTATATCTTGCTTTAAGAAGAAAGTTTCCATATAATACATTATTGGGGAAATTAGTAAAATTTGAATATAGGCTGCATATGTTAGGTCATAATATTATATTAGAGTTAAAATTTCATGAGCTCATTGTACTGTGGTTATGGAAAAATGTACTTGTTTTTAGGGGTTATATTCTAAACTATTTAGGGAGAAATACACATAATATGCACGTACTTCTTTTCTTATATACACTTAGGCTCTGTGTTGTAATTGCTGTTATTTGTCTATTTGCTGTGAGCTATGGTTTTCCTGAGGGCAGAGGTCTCCACATCCCTAGGTCCAAGCACAGAGGGCATGCTGGGTGATAATCTATTCAACTGAACAGAACTTAATTTTCATTGCTTCTGCTGCCCATCAAAAAGCTAGAGAATAAAGCAAATGACCACCTAGAAGCTCATTACTTGCCCATTCTCTATTACAGTTAGTCCTGCTGAAGATATTCTTCAAGATTGAAGCAGAGATAGCAGAATCCTACTTATATAGTGCCTTGTTGACAGTATGTACAGCTTTTTCTGACTCAGAGAAGTGCTTATTTTACTGAGAAGTCATTCCTTTTCAAAGACTGGCAATTCTCATTAGTTACCCTGTGAGTGACTCTAATAAGAAAGGTCTCCTGACTGAGCTAGGAAAAGCGATGGAACAAAATGTGTAGGGGGATTTTCCAAGCCTATTAGATCCTGCACTACATGTACCTCAAAGAAAATGAATATGGCCCGTCTGGAAGGCCTTCTCCCAGGTACACAGAGAGAACTAGACATGAAGGAGAGAGAATGTTGAGACGCAGAAAAGAGCTGTGCTGAGGAGAGCCTTCGCCGCTAATGGAGATGCCCTGGGGCATTGTTCTCTGCCTCTGAGGAAGTCTTCTGAAACAGCCTGTGTTTGCATCCTGGGTTGCTTAACAAATACTACAAATGGAGTGGCTTAAAACGGTAGGCTTATTTCTCACAGTTCTGGAGGCCGGAAGTCCCAAATCGCGGCATTAGCAGGGCTGGCTCCTTCCTGAGGCTCTGAGGAGAATCCATCTCATGCTGGCTTCTGGGGTAGTTGATGATCTTTAACATTCCTTGGCTTGTAGCTGTATCCTGCCACTTTCTGCCTCCAGCCTCTCATAGCTTTCTTCCCACTGTGTGTGTGTCTTTAAATTTTTTTAATAAGAATAGTTATTGGCTTAGGGTCTTAGGGCCCCTCTTAAACCTCATCTTAACTTGATTATATTTACAAAGACTATTTCCAAATAACGCCACATTCTAAGGTTCCAGGCCCACATGAATCTTTTTGGGACACTGCTGAATCCTATAGAAGGCTTGAAACCTTTATCTATCTACCTCTTCTAGTTATAATTTTGCAATCAAACACTTTCCGATAGTTGACGTAGAAGACACGGGAACCTCCCAGAGAAGGTGCCTGCATGATACAGAAGACTGTCTCGCAGAGGCAGTTTCCTTACCTTGCTGCAGGCTGGAATCTCCCCAGGTTTTTACCCCCTGCCCTGTTTGAGCTTCACTGGCCTCAAGGCAGATCCCACAGGTGTGCACTCTTGCTGACTGCTGAGAATTTAGCACCAGCACACGCGGATTTCATTTCTGCTCCTTCATTTGCTTTGAAGGAGAACAGCTTCATCGGTGCTGAGAAGTCAAACGTTAATAAGGAACAAGAACATTTGCAGGGGGTGTGGGTAAGAGGGCGGGGAACATTTCATTTTATTTTTCAGAAATAATCTTTGTACTTATCAAAGTAGCATGCACTCGTAGAAATGGGAAGAACTCCCAAAAAGCAGAGGAGACAAAAGCAAATCCCCTCTGTTTCTTTCCCTCTGGGAAAACAATGGTGTGGTGCATGGTCTTCACATGATATTTTTTCTTTACATCTGTAAATATACACAATGCAATTTACAAGTATATAATTTATGTGCTAAATGGAGACGGAGTTGGTGGGGTCCCCAGCTGAAACCAGCCCCTCCCACACAGAGGTTAGGGAGATTGGTAAGTGATTGGTAGGCAGCAGTTTTAGGGACCAGGACACTTGGGAGGCTTTGCATGAATAACAGCTCCACCCTCCCCACGAAATCTCAAAGGTGCGCATAGAGGTTTTAGCTGTGCTTGATCACATACACAGTCCCTACCGGGGACTCAACAGCACAGTTAACTCACATTTTACAACACATTCCTTGGAGCAGCTTGTCCAAGCATACATTGCAAGGCAAGGGGGTAAAATGCCTCCCATTGCTCAACTCCAACTTGCCCATCGAACAGAGAGGTGGTCATACTCTCTTGGTGTCTTCCTTAACAGAATTCTTCATCTAGCAATGTAGTATGAGTATGTATCAATAAATATTTCCCATTAAGCAGTCTTCAGATTTTGAATGGTACATTTTATTCCTTCCTAGAGAATATTCCACAATTATTTAACCAACTACTATGAGAGAATTTCAAATGGAAATTTCCTGTTTGATTATTGGGGCTAAAGTCAGAGCTCCACACCCCCATCTCGATTAGGCCAAGACGTAGAAGTTGAGGGAGATCTCGGCTAAGGAGTGCTGCTTCCAGATAGATCCTAAGGCTTGAGCGTGTTTGTGTGGAGACACAAGACTTTCGCCCCCTGACCATTTGAATAGAGTGCAATTGCTGCCCTGTGCCTGATCAGGAAAAAGGGACTTTGTGAGACATGGCCCCACAGAGAGGGAACCAGTACTCTTGGCCCACTCCCAGCATCTGGAGTGAGAACATGAGCTGCTGGTGGTCACTGGGTGCCGTGGAAGGAAGTCAGCTTTGGGCAGCCCTGCTGGCACCCTGCTTGGTGGACAATTGCCTGCAGGGACCAGCAGTATGCACCTGTGGGATTTTCTTTGTGGGCTGGACTTGAGGGGTGAGGACAAGGTCTAATGATCACATATCTTCCACGTGAAGCATCTACATTGAGGGGAGGAGTCCCACAGGTCTTCCCAAATGTAGCAAGTGCTCCACAGACAGTGAGCATATGGATGCTCAACACCAGGTACGTGATACCCCAGACAGGACCTGGTAAAAGAAGTTCACACCTTTTCTCTGTCTTCCATGCTCTTGGAAGCAGCAGAGTAAGGGGAGGAAGGAATCATGCAAGACCAGTGCATACCCTGTCCTCACGCTTGTCCCCAAGCCTGGGCAGAAAGTAGCATTGAATAACATGTGATAAAAACAACTTGATCATGTGAATCAAAATAACCTTTAAAAATACACAGGTCATTTGACCCAACAGATTCATCTCAAGTAATTTATTTCAGGGAATAATCCATCAAACATAGAAAAATATAGATTGTAAGAGAATTGCCAAATGCAAAAGCATGTCCCTATATCTTGAAAAGTCCTATCTTTAGTGCTAAAAAATGACCCCCCCCCCCGCAAATATCTAATAATTAACAGAATTCTGGTCATCTTATTTTTATACACAATTGCAATACTATAGTCCTTATGTTAGAATCAGTCACAATAAAGAGAAAAGTTTTAGAAACTGGTCATTACAGTGTTGAGTATCCTGCTTCTCCCACCATTGCCATGGAAAACCACCCCAAATGCTGACTTCATTTGCTGACCTGGCTCGGCTAGGATAATCGACTAGACCATCCAAACATGGCCCTAGTTGGTAGCTGGAGTCTCCCACAGTATGGAAGCTGGGTTCCGAAAGGGAACATTCCCAGAAAGAATACACAGTAGCTTCATGATCCTTTTATGATGTATCCTGGAAGTAAATGGTGTCACTTCCACTACATTCTGTTGACTGAAGCAAGTAAAAACCTGCCTGTAATCGAGGGAGAGGACATGAAGCCTGTGTCTCAATAGGAATACTAAATTGTCAATTCATGCTTTGCATTTTTTCTCAGTTATTGGTATACTTACGTGATACTTTTCTCCATCAACAAATATGATGTTCCAATCAATTGTCCAATTCTCTGACACCAGCTAGGTATCCAACAATTCAATTCAGTTTTAACAACTCAGTGTCCAGATTTAGTAAAGACTCCCCACATTCCCACACACACACACTTTGGACACCGGCTGCAAGACCCAGGTCCCTGGGCAACCCATATCTACACATTTGTAACCAAGTTGACTGTAAATTCCAGGGTTCCCATTATCCTCCCTTCAGGTTTTATAACTATCTAGAATAACGTGGAGAACTCAGGGTAGTTCTTTATTTCTGATTTCTGATACACAACTCCAGAACAGCCAAATGAAAGAGATGCCTAGGACAAGATATCCGTGTTGGGAGAAAAAGAGATTCCATGCCCTCCCTGGCTACCCCGCCCAGCAGTATGTCGAAGTGTTCACTGACAAAGCTCTCCTGCCCTTGTTTCAGAGTTTTAATTAAGACTTCATTTCCCAGGCATAAAATCTAGATAAAATAATTGGCATTGTTCATTGAACTTAATCTCTAGCCTCTCTCTCCTCCACAGATGTTGGGAAGTAGGAGTGAAGTTTCCAGCACTCTAATCAGATGGTTTATTTTTCTGACCACCAGTCCCCATCAAAAACTATCTAGGTCCCCCATGAATCTGCTCATTAGCAGACAAAAGATAAATTATCACTCAGGAAGTTCCCAGGGACTTAGGAACTCTGTTTCATGAACCGGAACAAAAGCCAAATATACATGTAAAGAAAATATTACACCATTAAATTCAATATCTACATGCAGAACACAGAGAGTGTCCTCAGACTGTGGAGGAAAAGAGAGAAAAGCTTCTTGTACTGCATATCTGTGCTTGTGTTTTGTCATTATTTGTTACATAAAAATTCTCATACCTTAATATGTTAAAAAAATAATTGCTAAAATTACCTTATAATACAAAACACAAGTACCTAAATGTAAACAAATAAAAATTTGAATCAAAAATTTTAAATGAGATTTTTTTTCCTGAAAATATGGGCCGAAAACACAGGTGCACATTATACATGGAAGCTCATTAAACACAGCAAAATACAGTATAAATACGTGTTCTTAATAAGATATAATAAAAATACAATAAAATATACAGTTACAATTTTCATAAGGATTATTTTTGTTGTAACATGTAATCATAGTATACATTAAATGTATATTATGAATAATATACAACATATAGATTGTGTGTATAATAAAAATATGAAATAAAAATTGCAGGTAAACAATATATAAAAAATTAGATGTATGTTTTATATTCATAATACACAATATAATATATATACATAATATACAACTCAACATTTATATATTACAATACATACAATAAAATGCAGAAAGGTGCTTGACTTGTGAAGACAGTGTTTGTGTATTTTGTACACGTAGCCCTGATGTTGCTCTCTCATGCTCCACACTGGAGTAAAAGGCAGGCTCATGCCCCACGGATCTAACTCTCCAGCCGTTATGTCAGTCTTACATGCCACCAAGTAAAGGGTGTTCTCTCTTCCTATTCTGACAAACACACCTTCATACACTTTTCTAAGAATCGTCAGGTTCCATTTCAGGCACAGTGCTATGCCTAAAAGTGGCAGGACATTGAGACACCCCATCCTCCTTTCCCCATCTCCCGCACATGGGAACACCCCTGCAAACAGCCATCTCAGCCACCCCGCGGGCCCAGGGGCAGCAGCACTAGCACAGAGTGAGATGAGTGGCGAGACGGCGGTCTGGGGGAGAGATCCTCTCAGGGTCCAGCCTCTTACTCCAGGACACTCTGGCAGTGCCGTGATTGGCTGGTGTTGCTATGACAGAATGCTATAGACAGCGTACTGAAACACAGACGTTTATTTCCCATGATGCTACAGACCCTCTAAGACCCCCCATGGGTCCTTGGACTCCTGGGCCATAGAAATCACGTGGAGCGCAGGCTGTTCTCACACGTCCACTAGGACCGCACACATAATGGCGCCAGCATGGAGGACGGAACTCCCAGCTGTCGCACCTAGGGCTGGGGAGCTGGGTTTTGTAAACTAATATGGTCCAGTCAGGCTGGCGATTTCAGCGGGACAGGGTTTATCAGTGCTGTCAACCATCTTCTCTTCCAGGAGTCTCTCTGCCAATGGGTCCCAGGGGCGCACAGCGTCGATTGCCAGGAACACCTGGCTTGTGACTGGCAGAGGCAGAAACTACTTACTGCAAGAGTGCAGAGCTGGATGGAAAACTGGGTGCATTTAGATCCAGAAGAACTCTAGCTGGACAGGTCAGGGAGAACAGCAAGTGAATAAACAGGTGGCAGCAGGTAACTAAAACTCCCCACAGCAAGTCAGCAGTTTGGGACCCACCACCCCTGGATCCTCCCTATCTCAATAGTTCTAGAGGTTGGCAAGTTCAAGATTAAGATATTAGCAGATTCAATGTCCGGAGAAAGCTTTCTTCCTGGGTTGTGAACAGCCAGCCTCTTGCTGTATCCTTGCATAGTAGTTCTCTCTCAGGTCTGCTTTACAGAGCACTAATCCCATCAGGAGGGCTTTCCCTCAGGACCCATTAATAACCGCCTGAAGGCCCCACCTCTTAATACCCATCACATTGCAGGTTAGGGTGTGAAATGTGCATTCGAAGGACACAAATATTCAGCTCAGAAAAGGGCAGGGAGGCTTTTGTGGCAGGTCCTGGACCCAGTGGGCTCCCGGACAGTGAGGAGGAGCAAGGCAGGATTCAGGCCAGAGTTGCACCCTCTAAATCTCAAAGCCCAGCGTGGGCCCCCTTCCTTGTCTAAGGGGGCACAACCTAGCCCACCTTGTCACCAGGTTCTCCTGACATCTTCAGAACAAATTAAGTGGCCAAATGTAAGGCTGTCAGACAAGATGTGCAATTTTTTTGGAAAGCCAGATTGCAAGAAAGAAAAGAAACATAACTGACATTTTCTTGCTTTTTTTTTTTTTTTTTAAATCTCCCAGAGAAAAGCCATTTATTCCAAAGATGTGGTTTAAAACTACTGGAGTCTTTTTTTTTTTTTTTTTTTTTAAAGCAACTGGCGAGCTCCTTGAGCAGTTTTATGGATCAAACTCCTTTTTTCTCACTGAATTTCTTGGCCTCAAACCAGCATCACTCAGTGAATTAGAGGCTTTCCAGGTTAGAAATCACCTTATCCAACCTTTTGTTCTCCTCAGAACCTTTGTAAGAAGCTCTGATGCTATAGGCAGCAAGAGGCAACCCCTCACTCAGGCCTGCCTTTCATTGAACTCCCCAGTTCTCAACCCAGTCTGTTCCTAAAAAAAAAAAAAAAAAAAAAAAAAATCCCCTGAGAAATGCTGGGGCCTAGGCCCAGCCCCTGATAAATTAAATCCGATTCCTGATGGCTGCAGCTTATCAGAACCTCCCCAGGTGGTTCTAACATGCCTACTCAGCCTCCAAGGTTAGGAGAACAGATACTGTCTTGTGCCAAGGACAGCAGTCTGACCTGGTGAGTGTCCCACAGGACCAGCTCAGGTGCAAAAGCACCCCGTCATGAGTAGGATGGGGCCATTGACCTCTTTGCTGTCAGCAAGGAGATTTGCATGAATCTTGGATTGTACAATTAGGCTGGCACCCAGGGTGTCTTCATGAACCCCTGCTTCTTCCAGTATTGACTGCTATTTGGACAGATTAAAACAAATAAAAATTAAAAAATCATAAAAATGTATTTAAAGGTATTACTGCTAGACAGGAAGAAAAGAAAGAAAAAAAATCTCTATGACATAAATAAGTCTGACTCCCAGAGAGGGAGCACAGCCCAGATCGGTAGTTGAGACAGTCTTTGGCCTTTTTTTTTTTTTTAATGGTTACAAGACCCGCATTGTAGCAGTTAGGCAGAGGAAAAAAAATGGATGACTTAATAGACAGATCAGATTTTGAAAAGCAGGAAGGGCTTTAAAGGGAGCATTGATTTTGAAGAACAAACTTTAAGCCATAAATGAATATCAAATCCAACCCATTTCAGAGACTAAAATCACCTGTTGTGAAGTTTTCCTGGAAATGGAGGCTGAATTGCTAAAGAGAACTTTGTAAGAGGTAAAATCTTTTCAATGGCTGGTTGTTCAGTCATGAGAATGAATAATTTCCCCCAAACTTAAAAGGTACTTTTAGTCCAAAAAATGAGGCAGGCATGCCCCTGAGATTCAATAGTAATTTATTAGGGTAACACACACAGGGGTCCTAGGTACCAAAGATGATGGATAAAGTGCATATGTATCTTTATATGCACCTTCAAAAAATAAGTGGTCTTCTTATACCTGTCTCTGGTATGTATTTACCTTATCATTTAAATAAATGATTAACCTAAGAGCACTGAAGCGAACATCTTGGAAGGATGCCCCTGTGTCTTGCTCTCCTAAGGGTTACCTTGGGAGTATAGGGATGAATAGAACAAAGCTTCCAGTAATTGGTTTTGATTAAATGTCTGGAAGAGGGCAGTGAGCAGTCACGAGTCCAAGATGGCGTCATCTAAGATGGCATCACCCAAGATGATGTCACTTTGGTTCGCATAGCTAGGGGAGCAGGCAAAGAAAGCCTGTAGATCAGTCATGACTCCATGTCTGCCTGCTACATACAAAGGTGAAAACAGGTGGGAGCTTGGGTCATGGTAAGCAACCACAGACACCTGCTTCTCCAGCTGAATTTCTTCTAAAACAATTGGTTATGCACTCATTCAGCACACATTCCTTCAAGGCCTATTATGTAAACAAGGCAGGTATCATGTGCTGAGGTAGATACAAAGGGAGATAAGGACTGGTCCCACCCCACCCCACTTTCATGTTTATAGACTGATATGTAACAGCACACAAAAAAGTACCAGGCAATACAAGAGGAGTCCTGACTTAACTCTCAAACACCCTAATAGTATGATTTGAAAGTCACACAGCATCTTAGGTCTGTTACCCCATTGAAGGCTTAGGATGAAGAAATGTAATGTGACTTCACTCTATTTTTCATATTTTTGTAATCTCTTTTGCCTGTCACAATTAATTAAACTTGATTTCATACAAGTATATCTGCCCTGGTCTCTGTAGTAAGCAGAACAGTTTCACAAGATGGAACCTGAAATTCTACATACAGATGCTTATTTCCGTAGTTCTCACTAGGCTTTGTTACAAAATGAACAATTAGAAACAATGAACCCCTGTTTTTCTCCACCTCCTCACTTAGGGCACCCCTCTTTCTTGCAAAGGAGGCCCTCAGATATTTCTTAGGTACCTAGGTGGGTCTCACATGTACTCATGATCACAGGTCATGCACATGCCCAGCCACATGGGGGCACCACATACACTTCCTTCTCCACCTCTGCTACTGAAGCACTCAGTTCACAGAGGCTCTTGAGTGCCCTGTCTGCCAAGGATGCTAGTGCCATTGCTCCTGAAGATGCTCCAGTGTCTCTATAAACTTAGAACAGGGTGGACCTTTCCTGTGGCTGCTGTGACCCTGAGTGAGGGTTGGGGTGGATAAATCTGCCTCTGCTTCCTGCTGTCGACCCATCGAGTTGTTCTGTTTCAACATTCCTTGTGCTGTTTCAACGGACTTCAGGGTGAAATTTTTTCTCCAACTTTTTGACACATTCTGCTACACTTGTCCCAAAGCAGCCCTGCCTTGCCCTGGGGTTTGTCAAGAGACATGATACTTTGGTTTAAGAGGTCACAATCCAAGGGGAAAATGTGTGGCTTGAATTCTGGTTCCTCTACCTAATGCTAGTTACTTCTCCTCTCCAGACTTCAGTTTCTGTGTGTCAGATGGGGATGATATTATTTATTTCAAAAGATTTTCATGATGTTTAATTGAATTAGCACATACCAGATATTTGGAATAGCATTTGGTACATAGTAAATGCTCAATATATACTTACATTTACTCCTTTAAGGATGGTTGATTCTCAAATTGCTAAGAAGGCAGAGTGTTTGTGTTTGTATCTCTAGATCCTAGTACCTGCCTGGTATAGGTTAGGTGCTCATTTGGTGTAGGAATGAGGTGGGGAATAAATGAGCAAAACAAACATCAGCTCAGAGACTGGTGGAGGATGGCTGCCAACTAGGAAAATAACCACAATACCATCACCAGAAAGGCTCAAAGGTGTGGGGTGGGTCCCAGGAGAGCTAAGGTGAGAAAAATGGAAAGAGCAGACCTCTGCTCAGTTTATCCCTTCCCTTATAGAAGGAAAAATACCCACCCCCATCAATGTACCCACAGTAATACCTATTTGCATAAGGCATGAATTGGTCTCCATTGTGATTGCCTTCCATCCTCCAAACAGCCTTGTTCTCAAAGAGTGGAATCAAGTTCTTTTACCAGGGGAGGGAGGGTCTGAGTCCAGTACACGCACCTTGGGAAGAGCTGCCCTCCCACATTTGGGATTTCAAACTCCTTGCGTAGTCAGTTGTGTGCAAGTTTTATTCTCTTTATTTCTGTGCTGTATGTGATAATATAGAATGAAAAGTTTTTCTATTGTCCCAGCATTTGAGCCATTGAAGGTTTTAGACCCCATACACATGACTAGAAGAATTTCACTGCATGTGTGGTTTCTGTTCCCACCTAGGAATGTGTCCACTACCACTTTCAGAGCTGGGTGATAAGCCATGGCTTCCAAGAATATTAGCACTAAGGCAATCTCGCAGACCCCTGATCCTTTCCTTTTTTTGCCTCTCCCCACTGCTTTTCTCCTCCATTGCACCTGCACCTATAATGCTGTACATTTCCTTTCCATAACCCCCCTGCTGGGATGTCAGGGGCTGGCTCACCCATTCTGGAAAGACACAGAGTACCCCATGGAATGAAGCAGCTGTAAGCTCAGGCCCTCACTAAAGGGGCAGCAATCACCAGGCATTTGCATCATCATCCTCCATTCATGTTCGCTGGTTCACACACTGCATCATTCACTGGAAAACATTAAAAACTCATCATCTTCCCCAGAATGAGGCTACAGATTTTAATTACAAGACTCAGGAAAAGCAATGACATTTTAACAAGACTATTTTTTTTCCTAAAGGAGTATTACTTTATTTGACCCAATGCTGTAAAACAGCCTTTGAAATTCCTTTCCCAGGGAAGCCAGAGTTGAAGGGTATAGTATAAAGTCTTCAATGTTCTGGGAACAGTTTGACGTTAATGTCAAACACCAATCCTGGGTTACCATCTGCTCTGGTTGTTTTGCTTCATTTTCTCTTGTTTATGGCTTAAACCAAACAAAACATTCTCCTTGGTTTTGTCCCAAATAGAATTAGAAAAGCTCACCAAATTAATCTCCAAATGAATTCTATTTTTCTCCAAATCCAGGATTTCTTAGGATCAAATCCTAAGCTCTCAACTAGAGATTCAATAGGAAATACCTTTGAAATATGTGAGACAGTTCCCTGAGCTCTTTCTCCTGATGCTGTGCTGGAATGATCCATCATATAAAACACAAAGTGTTTACAATCATTTTAAATCTAAAGCTAGTCCTGGTTCAATTACTTTAGAAAATGGAACTGTGGAAAAGGTCGAACTGACCCATAATTCCTCTGACCAGAAGCAGACATGAATTCGAGTGAAAGATTTAGAGATTCCAACTTGAAATCTAAGTTTGGTGGGCCTTGGGGGTATGTGATAGATGCTGAGAGCATTCTCAGTCTCTCTGTCTTCCTTTCCACAGCAGAGGATAAGAGGCCAGGGCTTCAAGCTGCTTGGTGCTACTTAATCTGGTATGGTGATGTCTGAATTTGCAACATCTGAGTGAAAAAACGACATTATATTATACACAAAAGCAACCTTATACCTGGCTGCCAACTTCTTGGACGATATCTATGATGTGGGAGAAACAAGGTGGTACAAACCCAGTGCCAGTTAAAAGCATAATAGATTTTCCTTAAAGGAACTCTGGAGCAGAGCAAACTCCACGGTTGTGACCTGTGCAAGCACACAGGGCCCCGCATTTAGTTTAATGCGCTGTTGTCACTGTCTCGAAATTCTTAATAAATATGGAACGAAGATCATGTATTTTCATTTTGCACTGGGAAAATGATGAGCTGATCTGCTCTGGCATCCCACAGAACTGGCGCGAATCCTGATCTACACACCATTATACTGTTGTGCAATGATCACTACTGCTAGCTATCACTTACTGAGCACAGTGCCAAGCCTTGTGCTAACTGCTTTCTAGGCAATAATGCCTTTAATCTCATATGTAAATTACCATTAGTACCTGCATTTTGCAAATGATAACACAGAGGCACAATGACATTAAGTAACTCTCTCCGTTTACATATGATCCCAAACAGTTTAATTTCAGAGCCTATGCTCTTAACCACTGTGCTATTTAGTGTTAACAGTTTTGTGATATGGGGTAAATTATTTAATCCCGCTAAACACAAGGTTTCCTAGTTGTAAAATGGGATTGTAGTGGTGAAACAGAACCAGTGCGCTCCTGTACTCAGCTCTGACACTGAGAACTGAAACCACCTTTACTGTCTAGTTAACATATATTCGTTACTTTTATTAGCAAATCTGTAGCACACCTTCCTCAGCATGACTGGGACCCTCCTACCTAGGCAAAAAGTTGTGGGCTTTTGGTTTTATAATTAAAAAAAATTTTTATTGAAGGAATATTGCATCTTGACATTATATAAAGTTATGCATCATCATAAATCAATATCTGAATGTAATACATTGTTTACCACCAACAATCCAGGCAGTTTAATAGTTTGTTACAGGAATTTTCTTTAAGAATCATCAACTCTTCAGCTGAAAGCATTAGCAAACAAGATTCTTTGGAATTTCTCCTCTCAAGATCCTTGTCTTATCGTTTCCACCTGTCCTGGACTGGTATGTGACCCTCACCCAGTTCTACATAAAGTCTTAAACTGAACTCTAATTCTCACGCAGTTCTGACCTAGCTGGTCCCACTCCTGATTGCTGAGATTGACTTGTTCTCTCTCTGCTTTGCCTTGTCTTGTCAACAGATTCTATTGACAGTATTTGAGCAACCAGCTTTTGACAGTTAATACAAATCTCAGCTCACAAATTCAAATGTGGATGAAATAGGTCTCTTTGCTTCTCTATAATCACACGTTCCTATTTGGTCCCCATATTCTCTGAAGGTGATGGAGACTCACATTCCATGACTTTTTGTGTTGTACGGGAAGAATGACTATTTCTTCACCTTCTCGGGTTCTGTGTTTGGATCTGAGAAGTTAATGAACAAAAAACAGATTTTAGGAGACAAGCACACAAGTGTGAATTGATGTCAATATTTGTGTGTGTGAGCAGAGGTTTTTACAGTTAATATATGAAGACCTGGCACGCCCTGGTGGAATAGTTGGTTGGTCACAGTTCACATACATCCCAAGGTCTCGGGTTTGCATCCTAAGGCCAGTAAGAATGACCAAAGTGGACAACTAAATGAAATAACTGGATGTTTCTTCTCCTCTCTCTTCCTGCCTGCCTGTCTGGTCACCTTAATTCCTGCCTGCACCTTTCCTTGAAAATAAATAAATGAAGACCTAAAGAAGAAAATAGGCCTGAGAGCTTCTATATGATTTTAACAAAGAACAATACATTGACAAGATGGCAGGACAGAGGAAAAGGGATTTGGGTTCGGGGTGGTAAGTTGTGGGAAAGCGACCAGGAAACATATGGGGCATATCAATGGAAGACGGTTATTTTAGTATGTGTGTTTATTCGGGTTCATCTTGTTACCTGTTCCCCATTTCTGGTGATAAAAATGTTCTATTCCTTGGAACAAGGAGGGTTAACTTTCTCATGGAAAATTTGTGGCCTGATTTTAGGTAGAAAGGGGAGGGTAGAGAGACCTTTCTGAATCTTCAGTTTTCTTCTTTAGCTAAAAGTTATCAGCATGCTAAAGTGGCATGTCTGTGACGGCATGTCCCCTTCAGTGTCCTGGTCCATCCATGCTTTCCAGGCCTGGGTCTTTGCCCCACGTTTACTGTGTACTAGGGAAGAGCCAAAATGTTTCTCAGTCGACTAAAACATCTTGTCCCGCTCTGTGATCAGCAATTAGTTGTCCCGGTCACCGCTAGGATCACCACCCCTCCATTTCCTTGCAGGTTGCCCATGTCCATTGGTGGTTTGTGACTTCTACACCTTGTGTGACCTGAGAATCATGGAGCAGAACTCAGGGATCCCTCTGGGGAAGGTCAAGGGGCAATGTGCCTGAGCAGATCACGTAGTCATTCCCCACTTTGGCTGTCAGGCCTCTGTCAAGGATCCTGTGGGGGTTCCCATCAGTCTTTTCTTCTGAAGTCTTGATATCCTAATGCAGGAGAGAAGGTGAGCGCTGACTGAGCCCACACTCCTACATGACAAAGTGTTCCCACCTCTTTCCCTTCTGGTGTCTCCAATAACTGCATCTCCAGGCCCTGAAGAACTCACTGTGGACTCCTATGTTCACCATGAGATTCTTGGTTTCCCAAGCAAAGCCTCAGAACAACTAGTCTCTATCCCTGGGAATCCAGAAGGGTGTTCCTGGGAATCCAAAAAGAACCTCTGTGTGTTGGTGGGATGATCCCAGGATCTGCAGCTGTGTCTCAGCTCTGGGGTAGGGAGCAGACATGGTGCAAAGATTGTGTGGGATGGCAGCAAGGAGAAATATTCAGTCCTCTGGGAAAAAGACTACCCCCAGTAGTCTTCTTCCACAAGGAAAACAGCAAGTCCCTCACAGACTGGTAGGAATTAAAGCGAGAGCATATGTAAAGCCCTGGCAATCAAACTTGTACACGAACGCTTCTGCTCTTTCTCTGCAGGGACCATCCCATGCAGGGCATGACCAGAGCAGAGGTACTGCTGCTGAGCAGGGGTGACTTGAGGACAGTGAGCTAATACAAAGTCAGGCTTGATAGTGGAGAGGACATAAATAGTCCTCTAAGAGCATGCAGAGAGGAAGATGCTATTTCCTAAGTCCCTTTATGGCTCTAAACTGCCTCCCTGACTCTCAGAGCCCATCAGAGTCCAACTCACTTGCTGGCTTCCCAGCATCCCTGAAGTCACCCTGGCAGCTCCTCACTTCAGACTAGACTGTGTGAGTTGAAGGGGAACCCCACTTTGGGGGCATTTAGCCAGAGGCTGTGCAGAGTGAGTGGTGCTTTTTCAAGTTCAAGTGTCTGGGTCCCCAAATTCTGGAGTCTTCAAAGCACTCTAGCCAGTCTGCCAGACCACACCTGAGGACAGTAAGGAAGGAATATAAGTAACAAGGAGTGCCCTCTGCTTCCTTCCGTGGGCCAACCTGCAAGAGGCTTGGTCATTAACTGTGCTTGCCCTGGCCTCTTGCTGTGAAAGCTGTGTCTGGATAGTTTGTTGTCCACCATGCCAAACAACCCATTAACAGCAACTTTGCCCTTTTTTTTTGAAAGGTAGGAGGAAAGTCAAACTCTTCCATAAAGAAAATAATTTTGCAAAACATGTATAGAGAAATTGCCTTGTCCTTTACCGCACAAAGGAAAGTTTGCCTAAATTCTTTCATTGGCTGAGCTTTTATTCTCATGGAGCAATGATGCCAAGATGGGCTCGGTCTGGGTTGTCTGTCATTATTGATGTTGGGGGCAGAAAATGCAGCATCTTCGCTTCTCTGTGGTTTGACTGTAATGAAGCAATTCTCCACTGTTGTGTGTGTAATCACATTCTTTTCTAAGACCAAATGTTTGCTGATCTATGTGAAGGTTTTGAAAAATGAAAATAATACAAAACCAGTCAACCGTCCTTGCAATGCAAACATTCCCACGATCCAGCACCATGATTGTCAGACGCCCGTCAAAGCCCTCAGGGTGGTCTGACTGTGGCAACAGAACACTGCCTGAGTTGCTGCTCACAGGCTCTGGGAGCAAGTCCTCCGGTCCAGTATGTGGGACTCTTCCCTCTGGAGCAGCTGGACTCTGCTCCTTCTCGCTCTTCTTACCTGAAGCAACAGCACCTGCTCCAGGGCAGCTGCTCCACCAGCTCACTCACCTTCTGCCTGACAACAGGGCCTGCGTAGGAGCACTCGGTGGTCATTGAGTCACATACATCAATCGAAAATCGATAGCACAATGTGGAGGGATTACTGTGCACCAGTGGAAAACGTCTGGATCATGTGTCCACGCAAAGCTGACTTTTATTTTAAGTCATCTCTGTCTGACCAGCAAAGCCCTGCTGGGCCGGGCGCCCTCCCACAGCGCCCTGTACTTACCACCTCACATGATTCTTAATCATATTGGATCCAAAGGGCCCTTTCTCACCTGTCTTTTCTACCAGACCAGAAACTTCATGAGGAAGCAACCATATTTTGCCTTCCAGTGTATTCTCATTCTCTAGCAAAGAGCTTAGGACATAGGAGGTGATTGGAATTTTATACTATAATGGTCCCACTTGGCCACCGGGCAAGGGTTGCTTTTTCCTTTCAGACACACTGGGGGAGGAAGAGTCTCCAATTCTATAGCCTCTCTGTTTTTCCACCAGACTAGCACTTGACAAATGCACCAAAAAAATCAATAAGTGAAATAAAATGTTGAATGAATTCGCTGGGGGCGGGGGGTGTGCTTAAGCTGAGGAGTGAATGGATGCATTCATGGATGTTAGGCAACCCCCTTGTCGTGTGGGGGCCTCAGTTGGAGGGAGGCGGAAGACAGTGACAGAGATGACTGGAGATTATGTGCTGGATGATGGGACGTCTCCACAGGTGGAGACTGGACAAAAATCCCCATTTGAATGGGGCCTCCGAGAACGCTGCTTCCTACCAGAGGAAGGAAGTCTGAGTGTATATTCCTCCGCAGGAAATGTTCACACATCGCAGGTTTCAACATGCTATTTCATGAACATGTTGGCCCCAGGTGCATGTTCTCAGAGTGTGTTCTCATGTTGAGGGATGCACACCTGCTTGTTTAAATATGTAGGCACTTTTTAATTTGAACCTGACCTCCGTGCATGAAGTCATGCAAAGTAATTGTCTCAAAACCAAGTTTCACTAAAAACCCATGGAACTGACATCTATTAAGTGGGATAGTCACAAGCCAGGACAACCAGAGCCCCGATTCCACTCTCTTTAGAAAGTCCCAGAACATGCTGGCAGGTGGGGCAGGCATCTCCACGCACCTGCAGTGCAGAGCCTGACCAGTCAGGTCTGGGTCTGTGGGGCCACAGCTCAGCATGCCTGGTCCCCATCAGTACTCAACAAGTTTGGTGAATGGAGATAAACCCTCCCTCAGCCAGATTCCAATTACTCAAAGGAGAATCTAAAATAAATTATTTTAAAATGATCTAAGGACTTTCACATAAAAGGACTTTCCTGGGCACTAGTTGAATTTATTCACAACCTCAACCACATGGCCCTTTTAGATGAAAATGAAGCGACCTCTCTGAAGAATTAAGCAGTGCACACACTGGTGTGCCCGGGGCTCTCTTTCTGGGTCTATGTGCATCTCAGCTCAGCTCAAAATTGCAAGCAACTTGGTCTTACTGGCCTTCTCCAGTTACCCAATTACAGGGTGCTCTGTCCCCACCCTCTTGTCGGCACGTGCCATCCCCAGGAGTCAGAATCCTGACATCAGCTGAGCTGAGACTGGGGGATCCTCTAGCTATTACCTCTCCCTGACTTCTCAGCAGAGCAGTCTTTGCAGGGCCAAGGGTCTGTCTGCACCCTGAAAACAGGAAGCACCCTGCCCCATCCTGTCTCCTTGCTCAGCAAATATTTTATAGTCCAGAAGAGAGTTTGAACCTCCTAGCATGGCTGAAAGAACCAGTCTAGGTCCTGCTTTTCTTCGATACACAGCAGGTCCTTGAATAAGATCATTTCGACTTGGTGTCATTTCATTACAACTTTAATGAGGGAAAAAACATTAACAATCCAAGCCAATGTTGAACTAAGTAACATTATTTGAAGACCTGGTTTCCTTATGCCCATTTTGCTTAAAGTCTCAATTTCCAGAAACCTATCAATGACATGAAGTGAGGATTTACTCTATGCTCCAGGAGTGGGGACACTGGAGCACTGCTGCTTGGCAGAAGCTAGTCTACACTCCAGGATCATCCTCTCTGCATACAGCCTCTGAGCTACATTGTTAGCATGTGGTCAGCATCTCTCCTGACAACAGGGCTGTTCTTGGCCTCCCACCACCTCTCCACTGTGCTGCTTTGAGTCTTTTATTTCAAATAGAGCACAAATGGACACTGAGATACAGAGAATTACCTAATCTTGGTGGACTTCTTTGCAAACTTTCAGCAAATATTTCTCAGTTGGGAAATTGCAATTGACCTGAGTTTCTTAGTAACAAAATGATCATGTGATCAGAAATTCTTGTAAACTTTCTTATGTAACCCTCACCATTGTCCAAATGATCCTATGCCATTTAACAGAAACAGAAAATAAGGCCCACAGATGTTGAACATTGCTCAAAAGTCTCTTTTCACTAAGTGTGTACTGGACCAGGGACTTGATCCCAGGTCCTCTGACTATAAATCCTAGATCCTAACCACCATGCTCCACTGCACAGTCAGATTAGTAATCATCTTTGAAAGTCCTCAGCAACCTAATGGCTGAGCTGAGACAAATAAGATACCCTGAAGTTCTCGTATGCCAGCCCTGCTGCCTTTCCACATTGTGTTAGAATTATCTCCTGAAGGTCTTCTTCCTCTGCTCATCTAAACCATAACCTCTGAGGGTGCACGCCTTGCAGCAACACAGGCCTAGGTACCTCATAAACAGTGCAGAACTCTGTCTGCGGTGACGGTGGTGGCCGTGGAGATGCATCATGCAGATCAGCCTTCAAGAAAGAACTTGCCATGACCCAGCAGAGGGGGAGCTCTAGCGCCTCAAAGCTGAGCAGAGGCCTTGTTCTTTCTGGCCGCTCCAGCCAAGGACTGAGCATGACAAGGGGACTAAAGTTTAGTCATTTCTCTTTCATGGGCACCTCCTTCTGTGACTAGTCTTTCTCACAGCTCCCCATCAAGTGGGACAAACGTGTCATCCCTGTATCACAGTCTGGGTCTCTCTGCCAAATTCTGCTTCCTCCCATCTTTCCTGGGGATCACATTAGCATAGAAATCTGAGGGCTCTCGCTGTCCAGGCTTGCTTGTTCTTTTATCTTTTACAGACTTGCTGCAAAGCCCCCATCTCCAATAAAGTTCTTACATTCCTTACTCAACATCTGTTGCCTGAAGGACCTGAACTGAGTGACCTGTCTGATGATCTGACCACTGAGAACACGTGCCGTTCAGATGTCATGCTCTGCAGAGCACCGTTGACCAGTAGCTGCAGCTGCTGTCCCTCTTGTCCACGCAGCAGTTGTGCCAAGGCCATGTTCTCAAGGGGCTGTTCCCAGACAATACTGCACAAGGTGGCAGCGATCCTGGGTGTCTCTGATGAGTGGTTTTGGCTTGAGGACTCCCCAGCAGCCTAGTGAAATCTTCCTTGACCTATGTGGGAGTCAGAGACTCTTTCTAGCCAATCCTTCCACCGCCGCAGCCCCACCTCTTCACAGGTGTTAGAGATTTCTGGGGGTCTTCTCACCGTGAAAATAAATGATTTTCCCCTACATTGGGCAATTAGAGAAAGAGCTAGGCAGAGCCATGAGATGCAACAGCAATTTATTAAGGTTGCATACATAGGAGGTCCTTGATAATTAGAGCTGGTGGACGGGACTTCAGTGGAGGAGAGTTCACACCCACCCTCAGAACTAAGGAGTCTATGCATCAACCTTTCTGCTATCTGCTTCATTTATCATCTTCTTTCATCTAACTAAGGACAGAATTTATGCAAGAACCTTAGTACCCATATTCTGGAGATAAACCTCAAGGATGATCACCCTTCTAAAGATGAAGCAGGAATGGTTAGTCTTGGGAACGTGGGAAGGAAAGGGTCAAAACTTCCAGGAAGGAACTAGATTTGGATTAAACACCTGGAAGAGGGCCATCAGCAGTCACAAGTCGAAGGTGACACTTTTCAACAGGAGTTTTAGTCCTTCTGTTTCACACAGGGTCCCTCTCTTTCGTCTGCCCTGGATTTGCCCCCATCTCTACTGCTTTTTGGAGACCCTGAACTAGTACAAGGGGGACCAAGGAGCAAGGTTGTCAGATTTAGTTAACTAAAAATACAGGAGACCCAGCTATATTTGAATTTTAGATTAAAAATTATTTTTTTCAGCCTAAGTATGTCTCAAATATTACATGGAACACACATTAAAAAATTCGTTGTTAATCTGAAATTCCTATTTGACCAGTTTTCTATATTTTAACTGGCAACCCTAATCAGGAATAATCTGAGAAAACAGGCATTAAACTGAATTCATGCACATCTGGTTGGAAAAAGAGAAAACTGTGCCCCATATCCCTGAGCAGTGCACAGTTGATAAGATTTCATTGGTGGTGTCCTAGGAGAAGGTCCAGTGGAGTCAGGCCTAGGAGTAGGCCCTTGAAGATGCAAACAAGTAGGCATTTGAAAGAAATGGGGAAACAGTGCCTACAAGAACAGCAGTGCTGACCGGTTACTGCTTGCTGTACTGACTGCGGAGATACTGAGGAATGGAAGGCCGTTAACAAGCAGTGAAAGGTTAAATGTGAGAGCCAGACAGCCTCTTGGGTAGCTGACAAGAAGCCCTTCTTTGCTACACTGGAAGAGTAGACACAGCTGAGCAGCACACTGAGGACCAGAGAGTTAAGTGACAGGAAAGATACTGCAAAAACCCAACAAGTGTTAAGTACAGTTGTCCCTCAGTGTCTGTGGAGGATTGGGTCCCAGACCCTGCTCAGATACCAAAATCCAGGGATGCTCATGTCCTTCATGTAATATGGCATCGTATTTGCATGTAACCTATGTACATCTCCCCGTACAATTTATCTCTAAATATTTATAATAATACTATGTAAACGCCAGGTGAACCATTGTTAAATTGCATTGCGTAGTCAAGAATGAGAAGAAAAAAATGGATTCAGTCCAGATGCAACCAACTTAGGTCTAATTACACAGCATATTGGTATTTCCCATCCTTGATGGATTTAATCCAGGATGTGAACCTGCAGATACAAAAAGACAACTGTATATTCCATGGTGATTCTTCCTGTCTTTCCTCAGAGTGACCTACAGTCTTTAACTTGTGTGACTGGACACTGGGAAAAGAAACTACTCAGATATTTCAGTGACATAGACACAGGTCTGAGTTGACACTGATACTTTATCTCTGTTAGAGTGAGGGCTCCCAGGGCCAGGTGATGGATGGAGACTAGGATATAGTTCAGACCTTGAGTGTATGATTGAAGTTGATAAACTCAAGAGTTGACATAACCTCCACCTCAGGTCCTTGGATAGGTTAAGAGTACGAAGAGTACCCAGAGTGGGGAGGACTAAGTGGAAACCTTTTCCAATGGGCCAAGATCATAAATTTAAAAAATCACATCCCAGAGCACGAGGTGAGATTTGTGCCAGTATGAAAGGATAGATTCATATAGCACTGGATTGGACCTTGCCCCTTGGATTACTTTACGTCCCCTGGTAAAAGTGGGTATGGGACATTTCCATGCATAGCCAGATCTGGAGAAGCCTCTTTGCTGGGCCTGCCAATGCCCTATAATTTGATATTGTGACAAAAATGAAACAAAACAAAAGAAAAACTCATCTTAGTAAATATATAGGAGTCCTTAATATAGACAGTAATTTAAGCTTCCTGAATAGGCTATTTTTTAAATGCAGAATACTTTCAGAAGGTTTCTAGAGACATTTAATTCAATTATCCCAAAGACTTCATGAAGAAAAAATAAAACAGATTTTTTACACAAGCTTAATTGACCTGAAATAATGACTAGAAAGGTCATATACTTCCATTTATAAATGTTTTCTGTGAACAAGTTGACCTGTAAATTTCTCTCTCTAAAGAGACAAAATTAAATGTTTTATTGAACTGAATTAAAGATGACTTCATAATCACAGAAGAGATATTCATAAAAGCTTTTTAGTACATGTGATTTGCCAACATGTGGTGACTTTCTCCAGAATGCTTTCCCAGAGGCATTTGATTTTACTGTGGCAAAGTCGGACTTAACACAGAAGACCATTTCTACTTGAAACTCCTGTCAGGCGAACTATAGGGCTATTCATCCTTGGGTATTTAGCAGCCTCTTTTACTGAAAATGAATGCGCCTGCTATCATCACATGGAAAACTGACAGTTTTTGTTGTCAATGATTCAATGTGCGCTTTCAAGTACATATTAGATTTTTGGAAAACTTGCCTTCACCACCATGAGTCGGGCAGCAAAAGCTTTATTCTAGGGGATTAGTTGGCTATAAATGAACCTGTCAATATTTGGAAGACCACTTTAACTCAGTGAACCAAAACTTTCAAATGACCACTGCATGGTGTTACAAAAATCAAGATCCCTTCTAAGTTCAAGAGAGACCGACATATTTTAATGCCACAGATTGTGTGAAGTTCACTGATACAGTTTCAGATTCCACGAAGCAACTAGCCTTTGTGAAAATACCATTAATGAGTTTGGGTAAAAAAAAATACCCATAATTACCCACTATCTAATAAGACTATTAACATACTCCTCCCTTTCCCAATTTCCTATCTGTACAAAGGTTGATTTTCTTCATATACTTTAACCAAAATCTGTCAAAACAGATTGAATGCAGAAGATCCAAGAATCCAAGTGACTTTCACTAAGTCAGACATTAAAATTTGAAAATGTAAAACAATGCCACTATTTATTAAAATTTTTGTTTCAAAAAAGTTGTTTCTCAGGCATGCCTTGGTGGTCCAGTGGGTAAGTCTGCTGCTTTCGGCCGGTGCGATCCACATGCATCCCAAGACCTGGGGTTCATGACCTGGGGCTGGAGGGGACAACTGAGATGAACAACTAAATGAAACAGAGTTCTGCTTCTTCTCTTCCTGCCTGCTTGCCTGCTCATCTTTATTCCTACCTATACCATTCCTTAAAAAAAAATAATTTAAAAAGGCAAACCAATTATTATTTTTTAAAAAAGTTGTTTTTCATAAAAATGCTATTTTGTTAACATGTGCTAGATATATTATTTTTAATAAACTAATAAACATTTAGAAGTTATCAATTTCAATTTCTAAATATAGTAAATATTGATAGGAACCATATAAATAATATTTCTTTGGGGGTCCTTAAAATTCTAAAGATTGAGATGGGATTCAGAGATCAAAAAGTTGGAGAAACAGTGTTAACCTAGCAGACACTTAATCTCACCTGACCTAACTTTCCAACTTTATTTCCCTAATTTTTCCTTCCCATCATTTTTCCTTCCTTCTTCCACCATTCTAATGTCCAGCAAAGCTTAGTGACTTTCCTGACTTCGTACAGACTGCATTCCTTATTTCTATCTTCTTCTGAATGCCCTCATGATTACCCCAAAGTGTCCGTTTCTACTCATTCTCTTAAAACTAACTTCAGTAGAAATTGCCGTCCTTGCCCTAGAAAGTCAGTTACACACTCCTTGGAGACAGAGGCTTGGTGCAGGACCATGACCTTGAGGAATCATTGTGTATGACATCACTCACACAGTTGTCATCCCTGTGCTGCAAACTCCTCTGAGCAAGCAACGGTCTTCTTCATCCTTAACTCACTAAACTCCAGCAGCTAGCAGGACTCCAAGTACAATGCTGAGTCTTAATGAATTCAAAAAAGCGAGAAAAGGGAGGAGTGGAATTTCATTTCATTCTCCTGACCTGACCTAATAATTCTGGGGTAGAGGGAGGGCTCATTGTAGGTGGTGTGGAGGAGGGGCGCTCTTAGCACAAAGAACATGCTAGACAAAACAACAAGTGCACCTTTGAACCCTAGCTCACCAGCATAACCAAACACCAACCTTTTCTTGACATTTCCAGAAATGTCTAACAAAAAAAAAAAAGAAAAAAAAAACGCCCCCGCACATATTTAAGCAGGCACTCCCTCTCCATAGAACCACCTGGAGTCCCATCCAGCTACTACTGTAACCAAGGTGATGTGCTGACTCACTGTTCCCTGAGTTTGGGGCTGCTCCTGTCATAGACAGTCTGCACCTTGAGACCAGATGGTAAACTTAATCACCGCCCAACTATTAGCTCTTAAAGTACAATGACTGGGGAACAAGGAGAAGGTCTAGGAAAGAGAAGAAAACTTTTTTTAAATTGTAATATTTTAAAAGGAAAAACAATGGTGTTGAAGGAACACTGGAAGACTTTGCTCTTTAGCAGCAAAGAAAATGCAGATGGTTTCTAGTTTCTGGAAGCTGGAAGCAAGTATTTATGCTCCTGTCCCCATTATCCATGTCATGTTTCTCTGGTTTTTGACTAATATCTTGGCTACTGCTTAGGTTAGCAAATCCCACTTTCCAGTGCTTTTCTTTCTCTATAAATAAATGCAAGTGATTTAGTTTTATAATTTTCTTTGTGACAAAACAACTTCAACTTCTGAGGATCAATTCAGACGGCAATCTTTATTTACCAGATTGGATCCAATTACATTGAGTCCACTTAGATGAATGTACTGAAGAAGTGACCCCATAAAAATATTTTGTGTGTGGGTAGCAAGAGTTAAATGGTTGCTCACTGTTCTTTCATAGTAAATGGCCCTCCAGCTTTTGAAAATGGAAAGGGGACTCAAGAGTCTATTGAAGAAAGCTGCTCATGTGCAGATAGAGAAGAGAAAACTGACAATTGCTGGGACCGTAACTGAACACGTGCAGTTTCCAAAATGATCTATCACTTCTTCCAAAGGCAGGGAATTAAGTCTCAACAAAGAAGTAAAATAGATCATTCTTGCTTCAGTGAAGGATCCATTTAACCACCACAATCACCAGTTAGCTCTGTTTGTCAAGCCGAGAGATTCTAGATTCTGAGAAGTGGTACTTGCCTCAACAGAACAAATAAAAAATCCTTGGGGATAAACCAGAAAAGGGGAATGTAAATTTAAACTGATTTTAAAAGAGTAAGACAAACAAAAAACAAAACAAACAAACAAAAAAACAAGGAGCAAAATGTGACTTCAAGAAAAGCTTAAAAAAAAAATCGTATTTTGGGTATTAGTTCAGCTTCTTTCTCTGACCACGTCGATCAGTTTTATTCTGACCAGCAGACCTGAAAGGCACGTGTAAGGACAACTGAGAGGCACATCTTTTTTTTTTCTGAAAGGAGAAAAAAATGCTCTGACTCAGCATCTGGTAAATTCTAGGAAGGAGAAAACTCACTGACTTGGGGAGAAAAACTTCACTGTGAAACACATTATTATATGACTGAGGATGATTTTTGAACTCTCCACCTAAAATCCAACTAAAGTTAGAATCTCATTTTCAAGCAGCAGCTCATTTAGTCACATATAAATAAGAACAAAGTCTATCTGAATTCTGAGAGAAGTCATTTTTTCTATAGAGAAATGGATTTCATATACATTTCAATGTTGTATCCACATTTAAAATGAAACACTCTTCTGGGGATTTCATGACAAAAGAATGATTTTCTATGCTGGATCATTTAAGCAGGAGATGCTTCCAGCCTTCTCAACAACTAGGCTGCAGGATGTAAGCCAGAAACATCCAACCAAGGCTCTCTAGGTTTGAAACAACGAAATGGCGACTTTTGTTGTGGTGTCTAGACTTATCAAAAAGTGGCTTATGAAGTATGTCCCCTACTACCACCACATATCCACCCCTAGGAGGGTCACGTTATTTTAATGTGAATGCTCTCACTTAACTCTTAGGTGCGATTACATGGTCAACACAATTTCATTTCGTAGGATATTGTCACTATCTACTAGTATTTTAACTTGTGATCTTACTGTGTCAAGGTTCATTCAGACAGCATGAATTGAAGAATTTAAATCTGCAATACCAACCTGAAGTAGTAAGGCTTCCCCTTTCTCAGTGACCAGGGCATGGTGAGACTGAGATGATGCTCAGGTAATAAGGGGTGTGATCACGCATTTTTGGTGATCTTCAGCTAACATTGAGTATTTGCTATCTAATGGATAACATGCCCAATGCTTCACATGTATTATCTTTTTCTTTCAGTAACTCTGAGAAAACTGAGGTTTGGAGAATTCTGAGTGATTGAAGAATTATACAGTTACTGGAAAGTGAGGGGGCTAGATAGCTCATGCTGCCTCATGCATTACCTCTTTCTTCTTTTGGGTCTAAAAATGAGAGCAGTCTCTATACTTTCTATTACATACTAGCTTTTTAGTGCTTCCAGATGAACATTCACTTTGTTTACATGCTCCTTGAGGCCACTGACCTCTTCCAGAGGTTAAATACTATATCTGCTTTACTATCAACTGGTAAATTCTTCCTCATGAAGCTAGAGTTGACTCTGAATTGAGTCACTTTAATAGTTCAGATACTGTCTTTTTATATAAAAATCATGTCAACTCTGATGCCACAAATAGTTGTCTTAAATGGAGAATCCCAAGGTGTTTTGAAGTAAAAATACCATTGCTGCCACCAAGTGCCATGATTTCACCAGCAGCAACTATCGATTTACACAGCATCGCTGATGTGCCAGGAACCATAGTCACATGTTCTACATGAATTATCTTTACATGTCACAATGCAGCAACAAAGTAGGCATTATTATCCTTATTTTACAGCTGAAAGCTGTGAAAGAAGACCTGGATTTCAGATCTTCGTAAAGACTTCATTTTCATGAAAGGAGATGGACCTCCAAGAAGTCAAGTTAAAAATAAATTTGAAAATGTTTGATGTATAACTTGAGACCTCCCCAACAGTTCTCAGGTGAGATCCCACCACAAGTAGCGAGATATGTGGCAGGTATCGAAAATGCACCAACACAAATTTCCTCTCGCCTTTTTGTCATTCTCTACTGATTTTATTATGGCTTCCATCAAAAACATCTGTCAATTAGGGGCTTAACTTTGATCTGCAATGTAGAACCTTCCATAGAATCCCAGGTTGGTGATATCTTAAAGGTCTTGTAGGCGGATAAGATTTTCTTCCCCATTAGATGGCTTGAATTCCATCTCTATTTTATTTACAATGAGGGAGAACTGAGGGAACTTTAAAAAAACAAAGCACAGACATAATGATATCAAATCTTTTGTGTCAAACTACCTGCCAGAAAATGCAGCAAGTTGTCCATGTCTTAACTGAGGGAGAACAAATCATATGCACACATTACAAGTCAACCCGGTGATACACCGAATGTCAAGTCATGTACTGGAATCACATGCCACAAGTTAGACATAGTGATAAGTTTTTAATGTTTTATTTTGATAAAATTTCATATTTATATAAAAATTTTTAGTTCAAAGAACTCTTGTTTGGTGTTTGTTTTTTTTTCCAGATTAACCAATTATTACCATTTTGTTCCATTTTCATTATTTGTTCTTTCCCCTGAACCCTTGGAGAGTAACTAGTTAATTTCCAGCTTTTTAATTCTTAAGTATTTCAGTGGTTACTTCTTAAGAACAAACGTTTTCCAAATAACACATTTTTATCAAAACACAAAGTTAACATAAAAACTATCAGAAATACTCTGCCTTCATGTCACTTGAGAGAAACCTTTGGCTTGTTCTGCTCACTATGATACCCCAGGCCCTAACATCTGCCTGTGCACATCAGATGCTCAGTAAACATTTGTTACATTAACTTCTTAAGGGGATGGTGTGGTGCTATACTACTTTCTAAACAAAGCATTTCTAAAATAAAATGAAGGCAATGCTGGCAAATATTCAGTCACTTGTTACCTATAACTTGTAATTTACCAGTTAGAACACAAGGAAAAACTTTCAGATATGAAGGACCAAAAGGAAATTAGCTTCTTGAGATGCAACAAAACAGATTTTAATATAAGTAAATGGAACTCTTCTGGTGCCTGGAGGAGGGACCATGTGGACTGGCTGGCTCTCTTCACAGGTAGCGGTTTCTGATGTATTCTCGGTACATGGAGGTGTCTTCCTTCCCGAGGGGCTGCATGATACCCTGACTAGCGTGAATGTGGGCTTGGAAGATTTCTGTAGACTTTCTGTCAACTCTCGGAGGCTGGACTTCATAGATGTTGTCTTGTGAGAAAGCTGAGATGGGTGTTCTAGAAGAGAAGACAGGGATACATTAAAGGAATGTGAAGGACCACAGGGAACTGTGCTCTTAAAGCATTTGAGAGTTGCTGACCTTGAACACATGGATTTAGTAGTAATGATGTCCAGTAGCAACCTCCCTATCTCCTCGAGGCTGGTTTCCCTGCTGCCTGGAGGACAGAGCAGTTCTTCTCTCAGGGAGCCTTTCCTGATGCAGCCCTGGGCCCACCCACATCTGTGCACCCATCACAATACTGGAAAAAATGTAGATAGGCACTGTAGAGAGCTTTTGTTCCTTTTTCTTGGGCCACTGTAGACAATAGGGTCTTGCTTATTTAATTTTTTTTTTTTTAAAGGAAGGTTTAGAGATTTAGTAGCAATCGGTGAGGTAGGAGATACTAATGAGTCCTACACACTGATTCCTACCTAACACATTGAGTTAGATGTGTGAACTGTTCACTTAGCATTGTGCCTGGCACACAGTAAGTGCTCAGTAAGTGAGAACTATAGTTAAACATTACAGGAGCATAATTCTTTACCTGAAATCTGAAAATCTTAAAAACTTCAATAACCAAATGTTGCTATGGTGGCAAAATCTGATGCAACTGAAACTCATTGATGGCACATCCCTAGCCTGAACTGACATGCCTAATCCCATTCCATGTGAATATTAAGATGTCTAATTATCAGATATGGTCACAGAGCGAACTGGAGATGCTATTATGAAGTATGTGTATCGTTTTGCTATATTACACCTCTCTCCCCCAAATTCTTCAGGCTTTGGATATGGGACTATGGATCCATTATAGGCAGCTTTCTTTCTTTCTGGGATATTTTGAAAAGTGCCCAAGAATCTCTCTAATCTTCAGTCCCTCCCACAGAGCAACTAGGAATTTACCTATTTTCCAGAAATAAACACGAAAGCAGGCACAGACGCTGTAGAAACACAGCAGCAATTGTGACAACAAAGGGTAGGTGAAAACATCCAAGTTCAGAGCTACACCGCAGACTCGGACCCGGCATTCTGGCTGCAGTAGAGCAGGAGGAGCTGCAGGAAGAACTGGCCCTCTCAGGAATCGCAAAAGCAGCAGAGAGCCCACCTAGCAGGACAAGGTCATGGAGCCAGGGGAGAGGGTCCAGGTGCAGCGTGGAAGAAGGACCAATGCCCTGGTGGTTTGAACGAGGCCCAGTGAGAGAATTACACTGAACGCCCCATAACGGAAGGGAGCTAGGGGAATCATCCACACCCCAAACCCTCCCATCATATTGCTTCCCATAGGAGCCCCCCACAACAGAAATCCCACCCTCAGGCTTAAAGAAGAGCATCTTCCGGAGGGAGAAACCGTCAACACTTCTCACTAGCGCCACCTTGTGGGTGGAAGTGAAACTGCAGACTGATTGCTGATAGTCAATAACAAGGTCGTCATTGTGGTTGGGAGCTGGGACGCTGCTGGGGAAGGCTCTGTATCCCCAACACAAACCCCAACACCATAGACTGAACTGTCAGGCCACAGATAGGGGCTTCTCAGCTAAACTAAAGACACTGTGAGGAATTGGGGGTTCAATGACAACACACTCTGCAACTTAGCTCAGGGCTGGCCCTGAGAGGAGGGGCTAGTGTCCACACCAGACCCCAAAATAACACAGAGAAAGATCTGGAGTTTCTTCTACTGGGCTGGGACCTCCGCCTCACTCAGAGGAACCAGAATGGCAGCCTAGACTCCTGGCTATTTGATTAGCTAGAACTCCTAAGGCTGGGGGAGATTCCCTGCAGGCAGAAGCAGCATTTGACCTCAGACTCAGCTAGGTCTCTACTTGGAATGTTAATATTTCGAAGGACAATGGGAAGTCCAGTGACAAACAATGGAAGATAGAAGTTCTATCGTAACATCCTCCCTCCATCACAATTAATCACAGGCCTTTCTGAAAATAGGAAGGGTAGCACTCTGTACCTTTCCTTTAACACATTCCTCCATGGCTGGAGCGTCTATATTAAATAGCGTTAAAACAAAATACAACTGAAAGTTGGTTGGTTATTCTTTCTGTAAGCACCTCAATTGTTCTCACCTTAGGGTAATATATTTTAACTCAAATCTCGTATATAATTTTCAAAATACTCTAATAATTTCATATCATCTTAGGATATATTCTTAAAGTAAAGAAAAACCAAAGAATAAATTGATTTACTCAAAGTTTAAAAAAAGTAAAGACTAAGGTGAAAGAAAACTAAGAAGCCTGGATCTCAATGAGTACTTGAGCTGAGCAGCAGCGCTCTTCATTAAAATACAAACATTACCATTACTCTAGTGTCTGTGGTTAGCATGTTTTAATGCTGAGTGGTTAGTAGGATGATGAAGAAATAAACTCTTCTTCTTAGTTTTCTCTGACAAAAAACAAAGCAACTCTATAAATCATTTATCTAATTCAAAGCAAGATGCTAGAATTCTTTCATGGTTGATAATATTCAGGGTCAAATCATTATAACCTGCACCTTTAAAAGGAGACTCCATTAGCTTTTGTAGAGATTATCCTCAAAGTACTGGCCACAGCAACTCCCAAGCCACACCATCTACACCAGTCCAGAGTCTTTTGAATCTCAAAGCTCTTTTACATATATTATCTTAATGCTCACACTCATGTTGGAGGCAGGAAGGATAGGCTTGGTAAGCCTTCCCTTTTACAGGTGAGCATTAACAGAGACCTCTCTGGCAGTAATCATATCCACACCCAACGAATGTTGGGGATACTGTTTTGGAGATACTGTCTCCCGAGAAAGGGAGAATGCCAAGTTACTAAGTTATTGTTCTATCCTTCAGAAACTTCAGCTGAACACATAGGTCAGCAAGCTACTGAAAGGGGAGTAGTGTTAACAGGACCAGGATGGAGGAACTGCCCAACTGCCCAGGACCAGGACAACCACAAATGGAGCCAGAGATAAGCCAACTCCTTCCAGTGCCTAGGATTTCTTATCAATAAATCAATCAGGAGTCCTCACTCCACTTTTTGGTAAACTGCATGGAGTATTGAGAAACCATTACAAAAACTCTAAAGATGAAATGCCAAACATCGGCCTTAAATGATTTCAGAGTGGGTGGCAGATGTTTTTCAAACCACCTCACTCTGGTTTTAAAACAAAGCAAGGAGTCACAAAGTGTGTCAGTTATCGCCTTTGTCCTTTTTATTCTTCAGGATCAGTCTTCATTAAACAAACAATTGTGATGTAGAAGTGTTTATTACTAGATTTGGATCAATAAGAAGCTAAAGATATCCTAACACTGTTGATACAATTAAAAAAAAAAAAAAAAAAAAACAAGGATAGGAAGTAATGGATTAAAAAATAAATCTTTTCTTCATTCTACTGAGATGTCATGAAGTCCACCAAAATGAGCTCTGTAGTCTTAAAGCCAGGGTTCTCCAGCTGTGGTCCCTGAACCAAGAGGGTTAGCATTATCTGAAAATGTGATTAGACATACAAATCCTCAGGCCCTACTCCAGATCTTCATGAATCAGAAATTCTGAGGATGAGGCCTAGGAAAGGTGCTTAATAAATCCTCCAGGTAATTTTGATACCTGCTGCTGAAGTCTGAGAATCTTTGATCTAAAGAGACCAAAATGTATCTAAAATGCTAAATCTTATTTATATTAAATCAGCAGCATTGAACCTTCGTAAGCATGAACTTCTTTTAAAATGATATACTGCCACTAAACCTACATAGAGAAGGCATAATCTAACATTTAGTTCTAAAGGTATCTTCAGGAATATTATATTTCCCATACATTTTCTAATGAGGAGACGCTTTGATTTCCCCATTGGCTTGTGCATTTCCAAGGTGGACGAGAAATACAAAAACAAGCAAGACCCTGGCAAGGGCCTGCCAGTTGGCACCTGTCTCTGAGGACACTGCAAAGAGATGCAAGTGAACCCAATAATGCTTCTGACATCACATGTAATAGTCTTTTTATTAGCTTACATGGCATCTGTTTCTGAGTGAAAAGACTGGTATTTAAACACTAAATGATGTGGAAATTGTGAGTCTACTTTCTTTTGTTCATTCCAATAGAGAGAGTTGACTTATTATTGTACTTTCATAGTAAAAAAAAAAAAAATGCCTCCACATTTCACTCGTGGCCATTAACAGAGGAATGTCTTTTTTCAGCTTCTCTTCACAGCCCCCAAAGGGATAGACCTATTGCCCCTAATTCAAATTCTACTAGTCTTTTTGGAGATAAAATATTATAATTACAAATTTGCAGGCTCATTTCTTTTTATCTGCAAAACCTAGTTCCATCTTCAAGGAGAGCTCTGCATTTCCCCTCAAGGAATGTTACAGTCTTATTTAGAATAATATATTTGCCAGCTCATTTATGGGCTGCTTAACCCAAATTACCTAGTGCACTCAAACACTAAGGATTGATGACACTTACTTGAACAGCAGTTCTGATTCACAGAAGAGAAAGACTTTAGTCAGAAATTCGTTAGACACACTACATGTTTTTAAAGAAAATTCTTATTGGTGCCCTTTTATGCTCTTTCTGAAATGTGGTATTACACACTTTGTTATGACGAGATCTGAGAATAACCGTATCTTATACTTAGATGCAGAATTAATGCTTGAGTCTCTCTTGAAGTTCAATTCCTGTTGAGGTATTTTTCTGACATACACATATAAAGGGTCCAATGTATAACATATGTTGGTTTGACAAAAAATATTTAATTGGTCAGAGAGAAATATTTTTACCTTAGCAAATGTCATAATGATTTGTAGTGGTGATAGAAAAATTAGACAAAATTTATAGAATCTCAATAACATATATGTGATACATTTCATATTAAGATCTTTTTTGATGCTTATAGCAGCTTTATGCATAATTATCAAAACTTGGAGGCAACCAAAGTGCTCTTCATTCTGAGGTAAATGGATCCATAAAATATGGTACATTCAGATACTAGAATATTACTCAGCAATAAAAAGAAATAACCTAACAAGCCCCATAAAAACATCAAGGAATCTTAAATGCACATTGCTAAGTGAAAGAAGCAAATGCAAAAAGGGCACATACTGCATGTTTCTCACTATATGACAGTCTGGAAAAGGCAAAACTATGGAAAAAGTTAAAAAGACCAGAGTCAGGATTTCTGGAGGAGGGGGAGGGAGGGATGAGTAAGTGGCACACAGGGGATTTTTAGAGTCATGAAACTATTCTGCATATTTTAATGGTGGGTACAAGTTATTATATACATAGCAAACCCCACAGAAGGTACAACACAAAGAATGAACCTTAAGGGAAACCGTGGTCTTTAGTGAATGTACCAATATTGGCTCATAATACATATACAATGCTAATGTAAGATGTAAAGATAAAGGATGGGTCTAGGGAGGGGAAGGGATTATATGGAAATTCTCTATTTTTCTGCCCATTTTCCTGCAAATTTAAATTTGGTTTCAAAAAATAATTCTATTGATTTAAAGAAAAAACCAGAAACAATACAGGAGGCAGAGAACGGGAGTGGAAACAAACCTTCCTGAATGAAATTTATCAGGTTGTTTTGACTTTGGAACCATGTAAATGTGTCATATAGTAATAGTTCAATAATTATTCACTGAATAAGTGAATGACATCTTGCAAAAAAATAAATTGTACCTTGGTTTCTAAATTTTGATCCTGAATTCAGTGTGATTTGGATTAATCCAGATGATAGGGAAGCTACAAATTCCCATCAGAAGCCTGGTTCTCAAGTTCTTCTCCTTAGATAACGCACAAGGTAGATAAGGAGTCCAAAGGGAAACTGGGGTGCTTTCTTGGAGACAAAGCTATGAAAGTGGCTCAGAACACGGGACAAGGTAAGAGGCTACCCTTTATCTCACCTCTTACTCCTTTTAGAGGTAAGAAAACAGTGGCTCAGGCAGATTCACACCTTTACAAAATGGGTTGAAATCAAGAAGAATATGTCAGTCTTCCAACTACTTCTAGTAAAGCAAAGGGCAGCATTTACTCCCATGCTCTGGAATCCTAGAAAGCAGGCTCTATCTCCATTCACTTTCATATACCTGTCAGGCCAAGTTCAATGTTGGAAATAGGAGTGGGCACTCACTATTATTTGCTGCCTTAACTCCCTAGGCCGCTGTCCTATGTCTTTGGCTAATATGCATGATCTCACAGAATAAAGGCTGTGGCTTTGAGAGGCAAGCATCTACCTATGTACCGGGAAATGAAACAAAGTATTAACGCTGCTGGCATTCTAAACATCATCAAAGGAAAAGAATAAATTAGTTTTCTCTTTTCTTCTACTAAAAGACAAGTCTGTATTATACTCACAAAATTCTATGAGCCTGAAACACAATCCTAACAAAATCCAATTATTTCAGCCCTATGTCATTGAGAGCTAGTAAACATGACACAAAACAGTGAACAGATTTGATTCCTTCAAATTCAAGCATTTTCAAATCCTTTTTAAAATATTTTATTGTAATGGGATGATTGGATTGTCCTCCAGCAGTGACATTGAAAATGAGGTCAAAATTTCAGGGGCAGGTTAAAATTCATAAAAGCCAGGATGACAGTATTATCAGTCTCTAAATCATCCATGAGTAGGAGCCAAAGCGAGGAGGAGAAGGAAGCAAAGAATACAACCTGTGATGGTGGAACAGAAACTGTACAGCTCTGCAGGCCAGGGGAACAGGGTGTCTGTCTGTATATGAGACCCTTCAAAGGTTTAGCAATAAGGACTCTCAACTCCTTAGAGTAGACGAGATCTTTACACAGATTCTGACAGAAGAAGGGTATGTGGCATTTTGGTTATGGAGAGAGCATGAGGATGAGCAAAACCCTTACTGTGTTTCTCAAAACTTATCGCCTTCAGTCTGTCAGGCAGCCACGTAGAACAGGCAAGCCCGAAGGGTACTGCACTCTTGCATAGGTTTAGAATTTTGTGCCTAAGCACCACAAAACACAGAAAACTTACAGATTAAACAATGCCCTTAACACATCTCAAAAAATGTATGCATTTGTAATCTCTAAGGCTGCTAGATCATTTGAAGATTCACGTGTTATCAGATTTACTACATGAAAAATGTAGATATATTTATTATAATACATGTTTATATATACCATTATATATATGTGTGTGTATATATATTTATTCTTTAAACAAAATGCTGAGGAAAGGGATAGAGACATTATATATCTATATAAATCAGCCATCCCCACTAAGTGATATGCTTCAAATGAGTGTATGCAAACTCACTTTTATAATGCATATCCTATTATACAAATACTGGAACAAAGTACATAATTATGCAAAATACAACTGATGAACATTTTGGGTAATGGAGCCAATAAATCTAGACAACATATTGGTAATGTTTCTGTTTCCTTAGAGTTATACCATCTTGCTTTTAAAATATGACTGTATACTGTTATATATAAGGATCGATGCAACTGAAAGGCTCTACAAGGCTGTTAGTAGTTTAACAAAGTAAAATTTTTTGTTTAAAATGCCATTACATTACTGATATATCAGCTAAATATAAAAAATTAATAATGCTCACCTAATATTTATCATGGAAAAATACTGGGCTTTAGATTTATCAATGCCTTTCACATTTTTTAATGTAAAATAAAACACAGATGCAGAAAACCACACAAAACAAACACGCAGAATTATTATAACATGAACACCAACCAGTCAAGAAACAAATTTTGGCAGCCAGCCCAGAAGTCCTTTCCAGAGCCCCATATCCCAGTATACCTTCCCTCCCCTCAGGAGTCATTATCCTAACTTCATAATCATTCTTTCTTTGAAAAAATTAAAAAAGAAAACTTCAGTTATCAAATGTGCATCCCGAGAGAAAAGTTTAATCCTGCCCGTTTTTGAAAGTGGAATATGCCTTTTGAATCTACATTCTCCTTTCTTTTCCTTACAACTTCTCTGGTGAGAAATCAGGTTGTAGAGTTTCTCTCAGTCTGGATTTGCCAACTGAACATGCATGACGCAGCTCAACATGTTCCTTTGTCCTTTAAATGTTCTGCAAGTCAGTCCCTGGCTCCAGAGGCTTGGTGAGAATTTGCTTGGATCCTTCAGCAGACTATGGCGGTGCTGTGCTGCGTCACCAGCTGGGCCACACTCAGCAGCTATCTTTTTTGTGATGTTAACCGTCAATGAAGTTCAATGCCTGGATCTATTAAGTCTCTGGGATTGCCAGCTAAATTTCTTTTTCATTTGCTAGTTGTAACACTTTTGATTTAAAAAGATACTTTTCTTCATCTCTCAGGTTACCCAGTGGTAAACTTACATGATTTAAAGAACCACATGCTTGTTTCCTTCCCTGTACCTGTCAGTTTTTCTAGATAACAGAATGGTTTTCTATTGTCCTTCTAAAGTGATCAGATTAAAAAAAGAATCATCACAAATTCTTAGACTTAAAAATACCTGATGAATTCCGCCCCTGTTATTCACAATAGATCTTCTTTGCCTACTGCCAACATTTGAGGCTTTCTCCTAAATATTTATGTTTTCCTCATTTCTTTTTGAATTTTTGATGTTTTATATTTCAAGCTCATTTTGAAATAATATGCTTCACTTTTGACCTCTTGGCTGATGTCTTTCTGGCAAACTTTTCATTGTAGGGATGTTACTCTGCTCTCTGTTTTTTTGTGCTTCTAATAACTTTGTAAGGGATTGAACCTGGAAACGTTCCTGTTGCTCATTATGCAAAGTTAGTTTTCCTGAATCTTTAGGAGGTGTCGTTCAAGAAAGCCCAACTCTCTTGACAAGTTTGACTAACTTTACAGAGCTGTCTCTTTGGCGGCTTCTGTGTTTAAACCATGGCAGCTGCTTTGAGATTATCAGTGCCTCTTCCCTTTCCTGGCACTTACCTGGACTTTCTCATGCCTCCATGTCTATCTACTGTCACTGTTCTGCTCAATTTTGAATCCACTGTCAGCAATTTCTCCTCAGATGGGTGCTTTCCTGAAAGGTGGCTTTGTCTGTTCGTTTTCAAGAGTTTGAAAAACAAGTGCAATACTTTACCGCAGCTAGTAGCAGACAAGCTAGTATACTAGTCACATTGGGGTCATGAGGCTTTTTGGACAGAAGTCCTTCCAGATGGCTAACCAACACCATCACTCTACTATCCAAGCAGGGTGCTACCACAGTTCTTGCCGAATGGAATCTGATGGCTGCTAATTCAAAGGGCAGTGGCATGTTTCCTATTCTCTTCCTTTTAGAGAGAGAGTTTTTACTTTCCTTTGCCACTATTGTACATTGGGAGTAGATAGGTAAACTTTTTGTTCATAAGTCACTAAATTATAAGAAGCCTCATCTGAACCCAATAGAGTTGCTCAAAACCCCCAAACTCTGGACTCTGAGTGGAATGCAGTCATTTACAGGAGAGGCAGTGGGGTCTACTTAAAGCAAGAAGAGTGTGCATGGATAACTGCGTAGCTAGAGGGGCAGCCTGTGGACAGCACGCTCAATTCCTCAATTCCCCTTCAAGTGTGCAAAATGTAACCTATATTCCCTTGTAATTCAGGTTTGAAATGTGATATAGGCTCTAAACACCACTTGTAGGCACATTTGACCTGGGACTGAGTCACATGGAAAGAAAATGCAGGTGCCTGCTTTAGAGTGCAGCGAAGGCAACGTGAGCTGGCCACTGCAGGGGCGGCATCCTGCCTAGAGCTGAGGGGGCTGGTTTTGCAGCCAGCAGTCAGTGTGATAACCTCCTGATGAAGGCAGATGTAGTAGCTCCTCTGACGGTTTGCCATATGGTTCGGGAAGTCATCCCTGGAAGCTTGGTCAGCAGTATGTTTCTGTAGCACTTCCGTAATTCTAAAAGCTATCTAAAATCCTAAATAAATCATTTGCTAAGTCTACCTAGAGTAGATAGTTTTCTGCCACTGAACTCTCATCAGTGTGACCAACCAGTGAGCAAAGCATATGCAGATCTAGTTGTTTTGCCTTATCTGGTGCAGGAACCAAGGGTCCCAGATACCCCTGGTCCTAGATGGCTCTAGGAAGGAAGGGAGACTTCCAGCATCGGGCACATGTACGTTTGCCGCCCAAGGAGACAGAAGGGACTGTCCAGCACAAGCACATATGTGAGTGACAGTGGTGTACTTTTTATGTTTTGGCCAGAGCCATTACAATTTTTATTGGTTCAGGTATGGCAGAATGATATATTTCATATTCTCTCTGAGCACTGTAAAATAAAAATGTTATCTGTGTTTTTAAAAGAATTTAGAGAAATGACGCAGGGTGATTTTCAGGCCTGAAATAGGTAAAAACGTTTTCAGTTTAGGAAGAAGTTTATAAGATTTTTTTCCCATTTGTAGGGCAAATGATCTAGCTTAGTGTAAAAACTGCAGTCTTCCCTATTTCAGTGTTGTTTATTGTTACAGATGCTGGGGGAGTGGCTGTGCTGTTTCCTAGGCTGTAACTTGACTATTTCAGCTGCTGTTTCATGAGAGACTTGGCTTTGAGCCATAGACAACGGGGGCTGGTGATCCTGCACACGTTGAATCTGCTCTGCTGATAAAGGTCAGGCTGAGCTTCTAGCACACGACAGCTGCTCTCGAAGGGAGCAGACTAACTGCACCTCCCAGAGTCACTCTCTCCCCTTCCTGTATGCAGGCTCAGACTGTCCCTCAGGACAGCTGGCATCCACCAGATATTCACAGTGACCTCTGGGAGCAACCTGTCCCTCTTGTCTTCACATTTCCTGGAACAGCAGCAGCAGTGGCCTCTTGCTCCTAGAAACTCAGATCAACAGGTGATGCAGTAATGGCCATTTGTCTAAGCTCCCACACAGAGGCAATGACACCCTGCTTATATTCTTCAAGGCCATTTGAGTATTTTCACCTTTTCTAACCTGCATCTCTTTTTTTAATCAACTTTTCATTTTAGACGCACTTGAGATTTATAGAATTATTGTGCAGAGTCCTGCGAGTTCCCACATACCTCACACCCCACTCCCCTAGTATTAACATCTCCCATTCATATGGTACATATGCGGCAATTTACCAACTGCTATTAACATATTACTAACTGAAGTTCATAAGCAGTTTTGACCTAATGTCCTTTCACTGTTCCAGGATCCGACCCAGGAAACATTAGCATCAGCCATTATGTCCCCTTTAGGCTCCTCTTGGTAGCGACGGCTACCTTGTTTTTTTATGATCTTGATAGTTTTGCAGAGCAAGACATCTTTCCCAGCCGTCCTTTACTTTACTAACAATAAGAAGTGTCTTTTGGAAGGAGAGATCAGCAGGATCATGAATCTTCACAACAAAACCTAACTGCCCTGAGTTTTCAGAAAGACTCATGTGGCTTCCTCTCTGTCAAAGGTCACCTGTGATGGAGTTCTGGGTGTGCAGGCCAGCTGCCATCTGGACGGCAGCTGAGGGAGCTCCTGTGGAGGGCTTAGCGGGGCGGAGGGCTTCCAACCTGGCTGATTTAAAGTAAGAATTTCATACAGCACAGACTCCCAAGCTCTAGCCAAGCGTCCCAGATCAGAATCTCTAGCAACTGGATGTTGAATTCTATATATTTAGATCCCTTAAGAAATGCTATGTTTTTAATACATGAAATTATAAAGGAAACTGCCTATAATTTGTTAATATTAATAAAATTATAAATGCAGAAAATGTAAAGAGTAATGACAAAGTGCAAAATGAAAACTGAATGCCTCTCTGTAGTCTACACAGTGATTTTTCTAGGGACCCTTGAGTTAGTTCCTGTTTTCATTGTTGTTTGTCTTTTGTTTGCTATGGGATGTGTCTTTCAACAAGCTTCCCATAAGATATTCTGGTGTGTCCAAAGTTTGGAACCCACAAGTGCAGAATAAATTCAGTTGACGGGGTTGCGGGTAGGGAGCAAAATGTCCCTTCAGTGTTAACATTCATTACAAAGTCACAAAGTATTATCTTTATCCTTCGTCTCCTGAACAAGTCAGCCTTAAAGCCACTGGGTGGAGCAGAGCAGGAGAGGAAGCTTATGTCACCCATAGGGACTCAGAGCCCATGCAGGGTGAGGAGGCATGTTCACACCTCCACATGTGGAGCAACCTAGGTGGTATGAGCCTCAGTATCCATGCAGAGAGGTGGCCCTGGGTCCCAAAGGATGCCAGGGGCGTTCCTGAGGGTGAAATCTCCGCAATGAGGGTCAGAGCTGGGATGGAGGTGTTTGTGTGGGTGGGTGCAGTGGTGATAAGAGTCTGGTTATGTATGGGGAGGATCAATCCAATAAATACAATAAGGGTACTAGGCAACAAGTTTCCATTGTTGGAGAAGAAAGTTACTAATATAAAGGGAAAAGGACAGAATAAACCGAAGACAAACATACATTGATACATACAATTATACGTATCAGTATGAATTTATATCTGAATTTAAGTATGTATTTATCTATATTTTATATTATAAAAGTTTACATTATATACCATATAATGTATGTGTATTTATATACATGTATGTTCAGATTTACATATATATATGCACACGTATTTACATATATACATAAATGTGTGTGCTTTTTGAGTGGGCCTGGGAGCAGTGACACCTCAATGACAATAGGCACACCGGGTACCCAGATCTTGGCATATATTCCACATATGAGTGAAATTTTCCACTTAAAAAAAGCCCAGGGATCCTCAGAGAAATGACTGGTTTCTGGACTGGGGCAGGCAAAGAACATAATGAGTTCAGAACATCTTGTGCCAGAAATCAAGGAAGTACTCCAAGAATGATGAGGACATGTCCAAAGAACACAAGAGCGAGGCTAAATGGACTCTGTAAAAGTTAGGATAACTGGAGAGTCAAAATAAATGATGACATTAACAGATTATAGCTCATTGAATAAGATAGGAACTCAAGATTGCAGAGTGAGAAAAAATGAAAAAAACTTGAAAAGTTTCATGAAGACATACACAGTTTCAAAGTATCTCCCACAAAACATTCATCAATTAAAATAAAACAAAAATGAGCAACTTCAGAGAGAAAAAGCCCAATAGAAATTACTTTAATAAAGGAATAAATATATACATAAAGATCATTAGCAATGCAGTGAACTGAAATTAGGTACTGCCTGACAGAGGCAATGAAGAGAACACACCATCACTTCTGTGATATTCTGGTCTGTACTCACTATACGACTTAAGTCAACAAACAGGTCATAGTATCTGAGGCTCTGGAATCTGGGAATGGCTTAGCTGGATGCTTCTGGTTCAAGGGCTCTCAGGAAGTCAAAGCCAACTTGTCAGTCAGGGCAACAGTCAAGTCAAGGTTTAACTGGGGCTGGAAAAGCTATTTCTGAGCCCACCCGCGTGGTTAGCAGGTCTTTGTTTATCACTGGCTGTAGACTAGATGATTCAGGTCCTGGTCATTTGGGCCTATTCATGAGGCTACTCACAACATGAGGCTTGCTTCCCCAGAGCAAGTGATCTAAGTGATCACTTTTACAACCTAATCGTTTTTTCTACATGTTCTGGTCACCAAGATCAACTCTGGCATAATTCAGGAAAGCTGTGAATACCAGGAGATGGGGACAATTTGAAGGTTAGCTTTTACACTCACAAAGATTCATAAAGATAATCATGCCAAATCCAAATAAAGGGCCATTCAAGCAACTGGCATGTTTTCCTTTTTTTTTTTTTTTTTTTTTTTTAAATTGAGGCGATACTGGTTTACAACACTGTGTAAGTTTCAGAAGTACAAGTTCACTCTTCAAATACAAGATATACCACAAGAATCACCAAAGTTGTAATAATCCTCCAACATCATCCACTGGACCCCTTTTACCACTGCTGCCACCGCTACTGCCATCCCTTCTGGAAACCTCACTTCTGCTATCAGAGTCCAAGGGTTTGCTTTTATTTTGTTTGCTTTGTTTCGTTATATTCCACATGAGTGAAATCATCTGGTATTCGTCTTTCTCCTTCTGACTTTTTACTTAACATAATCACCACAAGTTCCATCCATGTTGTCACAAATGACAAGATTTCATCTGACATGGCTAAGTAGTATTCCATTGTTTATATATACCATTTTTTTTTATTTTTAAGGAAATGAATGCAGGAAGGAAGGCAAGCAGAGGCAGGCAGGCAGGAAGAGCAAGAAGGAAGAGGTATTTTATTTTATTTAGTTGTTCATCTTGGTTGTTCTTGCTGCTCCTGGGATGTGACCCTCGGACCTTGGAATGTTTGTGGACTGCACCCAACCTCTACTCCACCAGGGTACACCACCGTATCTTCTTTATCCAGCCATCTATCGATGACACTTACGTTGCTTCTATATCTTGGTTATTGTAAACATTTCTTTGATGAACATAAGGTACATAATCTTTTTCAAATTAATGTTTCCACTTTCTTCAAATAGAAACCCAGGAGTACTGAATCATGTTTGTTCTATTTTTAACTTTTTGAGGACTCTCCATACTGTTTTCTACAGTGGCTGCACTAATTTACACTCCTACCAACAGTGTTTGAGGGTTCCTTTGTCTCTGCACACTCTCTAACACTTGTTTTTTCTAATCTTTTTGGTGCAGCCATTCTCACAGGTGTGAGGTGCTATCTCCTTAATAATAAGCAAAGATGGCGGTGGGAGCAAAAGGTGGTGGTGGTCCAATGGAGAGTGGTGGAGGATTTGGTAATTTGGTGGTGTTTGTGTTGCTGTGTATTTGATGAATGGTGAACCTGTACATAAGGGCTTGTAATATGTGTAAATCAAAGTTACTTCAATAAAAATGTTTAGAAAAGTGATGAAGGGCTTTTTCTATGTGCCATTTGATCAATCATCTATATGTACACTGAAGAAGTTGTCTATTCAGATCTTCTGTCCATTTTTGATGGAGTTGTTTTTTTTTTTTGGTTGTTGGGTTATATGAGTTCTTTATAGATCTTGGATATTAATCTCTTGTCAGATGTTTAATGTGTAAATATCTTCTCCCATTGTTCTGATGATAGTTTTCACTGCATAGACTATATTCTTTAAAGTATCAAGGTCATGAAAATCAAAGACTGGGGAGTGTTTCTAGAATGAAAGAGACTAAAGAGACAAAACAACTAAATTTAACATGAGATGCTGAACTAGATCTTTCTGCAATTAAGGACATTATTGGAAAAACTGGCAAAAACTTGAAAGGAGTTGGAGTATTACATGGTAGCAATGTATTAGTGCTAATTTTCTGGTTGTATTATGATTTTGCAGGAGAATGCTCTTATTTATAGAAAATACTGACTCATATGTTAGACATAGAAGAGCGGGTCTACAACTTACTCTCAAATGGTTTTTGAGGGAAAATGTTCCTGTTTTGGCAATTGAAACTTTTAGACACATTTGAGATTGTTTTCAAATTTAAAATGTTACAAATTATAAAGACCTATGAATGAAGTTTAAAAGTGTCTAAGTTAAGGCAGAAAATTCTAATTCTATTAAGCAACATTATATGACACTTGGTTTGCAGGTGAAAATGTGTGACTATTGGTCATTTCATATGGTTCAATTTAATATAAGAACATCCCAACAGGTGAATCAAAATCAAAGGTAATGATGCTGGATTTCAGTAAACATGAAGACTGACAGTGCCTTTTCGAGGCTCTGCCCAGCATCTTCCTCTCAGCGGACCCAGAGAAGCTGCTGTAGTAACTCTTAGATTTCATATTCCCCTCTATATGTAGTTCTCATGCTTTACACTCTTGTACAGCAATATTTTTTGAAAGAATGATTTCTACTCCCCATGTCCTTTAACTCACTGTTGATTTTTTTCCTAACTCATGCCAAGGTTTGCAAAGCTACCATCCTTAAATATTCCTTCATCAAAGCCATTGATAACTTTCCTGTCGCTCATCAAAGCCATTGATAACTTTCCTGTCGCTCAAGCCAACAATAATGCTCATGTGTTCAACACTGCTACCCACTCCTTCGTTTCTGAACCTTTTCTTCTCTTGGCTTCCATGAAACCACACTTCCCCTGAGTTTCCTCCAATTTCCCTTCTTGCTCCCTACCATCCATTCTCCACGAAATACCCGTGATCATCTTTTAGAGACACAAATTAGAGAATGCCACTCTTTTCTGAAAACCTCCGAGTGGCTTTCCACTGGACTGCTTCAGAGTAACCACTGCACTGAGGAGCAGTCTGTGAGAGCTGGCCTCTGCTCGTGCCTTCCGCCACCCCATGGCACAACCCTCTGGGCCTCCACTCAGCCTTCTGTGTGTTTCTTAGACATGCCTCGCGGCTCCTGCCCTGGTGTCTCTGTGCATGTCCTCTCTATTTCAAACTCTCTCCCCAGTCATCTCAGGGCGTAGGCCTTCTTTTCATTCAGGTCTCAGCTCAAACATGAATTCCTCAAGAGAGATTTTTCCTCAACACCTAAGTTAAAACAGTTCCTGGCCTTCCCCTGTCCCAATCACACTCTTCCCTCACTCTGGTTCTTCAGGGTACTTATTCTAACACAAAATAGTCTTATTCGTTTATTAGTTCAACGCTTACTACTTACCCTAGAACATAAGTCACCTGATTTTGTCTGTCTTGTTTGTTACTGGTGTTCTGAGGTTTAGAACAGTGCCTGACCCATAGTAGGTATTTCATGAATAATTGATGAATAAAGTTTTTTGTGCTTCAAAAGAATAATCCCAGCCATCAGATGTCTCACAGCCCTAATAATTCCATACTATTAGTGGTGACCTTCCTTCCAAACTATTCTGTCCAACCTCAGATCAATGAAGAAGCTCTCCACAACACCACTCACAGAAGAAGACTATCCATTCTCTGCTTGACTAATCTCAGTACTGGGAAAACTCATGACTTTTAATAATGGAAAATTTACATGTCATTCTTGATAGCTTTAATTGTTGGAAAGATTTTTGCTTCGGTGACCCTAAATCTTCCTCCCTAAATGTTCTACTTATTGGTCCCCAAAACAATTTTTAAAATGTCTTGTTTCACCTGACAATGACTCAAATATTATTGAGGGAATGATGACATGACTCTGAAATCTCTTCTCAGAGATAAATACTCCCAGCTATCTCAGCACTTCATATGACATGAAAAATGAACCAACACTGCACATGAGAAAGATCTGTAACATTTTAGTAGCCTAGTTTAAAAGCAAACTAAACAAACTTTTCTAAGCATCTTATCTGAAGTAAAATGCAAGAGTGCCCTTGGGCATTCAGAGAACAGTCTCAGTTCTCATGGCTGTCTTTCTGTTCTCCTGTCAGCCTACTTCTCTGCTTCGTACTCTTTCTGATACTGAGGGATCTACAAACTATCAGGGATAGTCAGGCCCATGAGCATCTTTCCTGAGACAAAGACTTATCTTTTCAGAACACATTTAAGTTCTATGTTCTCATTTCCAAATAAAATTTGTATTTTAATAAGATGTGAGAGCACTCTCATGATGTAACTGCTAATGAGCTTTGTGGCAAGGGTTCTTTGCTGAGGGTATTAAACAGTTTATACTATGAATGAAAAACACTTTGGCTCTTATTTCCATTTGGGCTTTCAATGTGTGTGTGGTGCAGGAAGAAAAACATTTGCTGTGGTTAAAGAGCCAACATTCTGCTGTATATTTGTATCTACCCTGTGGCTTCCACAGTAAACACCATAAACAGTATTGAATGAAGGAGCGAGTGAGTGAATAAAGGGACCAACGAACCAGAGGACTGCAGAACTAGTGCTCTAGTCTCAGCCTCCTTTTACAGCCAATGGAGCCATGGCCCAGACAGGGAAGGACTCAGATGGGAAAAATGAAGGCGCAACAGCGCCAGACGTGGGAGCAGACTTCAGGGCTCCTGATTCTTAGGTGTAGGTTTCTTTACACAGACTCATACTGTCTCTATTATTGCACACCTGTGCAGAAGATTTTCCAGTTAATTGGGTAAGTGTGAAGAATTTCTCGTTTTGTTCTGAGTAACTAAGTCACTGTGGTTGACTTCCTTACATTCATGCTCCCAAAATGATTATTTTAAGTCAACCTAGTAAGTAAGGGTAAGGCCTTTGGCATGGACACATTTTGGGACTGCTATGTGGTCTGACCACTGAGGCATGAAGAGAAAACTGCTGAGAAATTATGATCCTGCTTGCTCCTTAGGGAGAAACATAGGGGGAATGTTCCTTTTACCCCGCAGGCACTACCCTATCTGACTGCAGTAAGTGGATCTGCTGTAGTCATCATGCGACCAATCTGAGGATGAGATGGCACTGAGGACGAGAGAGCAGAGAGGCGGAAAGAAATGAGCACTCCTTGATTCCGCAAAGCTCCCGAATCCACTGTTCTGGAAACTACCTTATCTGTAATCTTCCAGTAAAATAAAAATCATAAATTATCTTTTAAACCAGTTGAGTTATATGTTCTATTATTTGGAAGTGAAGTTTAAATAATTTTGATTGAAAAAACCTTTAAAAAGAAAATATTTGCCTCCTTAATTCCTCAAACAAAACAAAATAACACACATTGCCACCCCGCCCTCCCAAATATAGAACAAGAATGCACAAATCTTCAACCGGATGTATTGTTCTGCACATAAGGACTGATTAAGGCTGTAATGTAGTAAAACCCTGGTTGCCTCGGTACCACAGACACACATAAAGGGTCAAATATTTTTATGCCAGCAAGTTCTCAAACCTCTTCACACTCTTAAAAATATTACTAAGGACCTCAACAAGCTTTGGCTTATAGAGCTGTATCAACTGATAATTACCATATGAGAAATTAAAACTGGTAAATTAAAAAAACAAATTCATTTAAAAATAACAATAAACCAATAAATGTTAACATAAATAATGCATCTTAGTGAAAAATGATATTTTCCAAAAATAAAAGAAAATGAATGAGAAAGCAATGTTTTACACACTTGCAAATCTCTCCAATTAATCGAATTCTCAAATCTGCTTCTGGCTGAATATGCTATATTATGTTGTTATGTTATGTTATGTTGAAGTACAAAAAGAAAATGTGACCTCACAGAGATATGGAGCTAGAAAAGAAAAGAAGATGTTAATAGATTTTCCAGTAATTGGGGATAATTTCCTTTGATACTACAGTAAATCTTGACCAGTTTCATAATGGTCAGTTAAAAAGTAGGATGTGAAACCACATAATGTACTTTTTCATATGTTTTTTTTCTGAAAATCCATTGGTCTATCTTGCACTTGAAATAGGTTATCTTACCCAATTTTTTAATAGCATGCATCTGTCATGTGGAAAGTGTAATAATGGCCCACTGAGTTTTGAAGATCATAAATAGTAATACATGTATTTCATTTTTAATGTAAAAATTCCATTTGTTAAGATTGCTACCAATCTTATCAGAAAAATCTTTAAAAACTGCTCGTAATGGTGGATACAAGTTTTCTAAAATTATGATTTTGGTCTGAAATATATAATTTTATCAATGATAATAAATATTGTCTATTGTTTTTCTTTTAGGTGATAAGTTCACTTTGTTCATTTTTGAAAAAGTGTCTGCCAAATACCCAAGTCTGAAGAATCATTGTTTAGGGTCCTTCATGATTTCAATAAGTGTTCCAAGAAAAACATGGTGGTTCAGTTCGCAACTAAAGACAATCTGACAAGAGCTTTTCTTTGAGGCAGCCATATTTTTACAGGCAACATAGGTGTTTTATGTGTAGCTCGTTTTGTTACAAAGAATAATAAAAAGACATGTATTGTAGAGTTAATACTTAATAATTTTACTGTCTCATCAAGGAGCGTTACTACATATAAATGACATTTTTTTCTTTCTTCTCTTTTGTGTTTTTCTGAGTGTGTCAGAGTGAAGAAAATGAGCTGTGCTACAGTTTGGTGCCATTATCTTGATATCACAGACCCACTGAAAGGGTCTTGGAACCTTCTGGAGTTTATAGACCACATTTTGAGAACTGCTGCTTTATGCTTTTTACCTTTTTCTTCCTCGGGTGACAAGCTGCTGTTCTCACTATTTGTTACTGTCACACTCCCTGTAGGAGCACCTCTATCGTCATGGTACCAATGAAAGAATGGATCAAGGAAATTCTAGCTGCTACCTCAGGATACCATGCTGCTGGACTTTAGGTTTAAGTCCCATCCCACCCCAAAATGAATTTGAGTTCTAGCTTTTTCACTAAACAGTTCTGTAACTCTGAATCAGTTATAACTTTCTCCTGGACTTATTAGAAAATCAGAGTACTAAATCTAATAATCTCTAAATATTTTCCAGTTCTCAAATTTGGTGGTCCAAAATGTTAAATACACATGCACACATGCACACATGCACACACATGCACACTAGTGGGACATTTAAGAATATCACCTTGTAACTTTTCCATATACTTTTGATTGTATCTTTGTATCTCTAGAAGACCTTATGAACAGGTTTAGTGAAAATATATGAAGAATCAGATGATACCCACTAATTTTCTCATTATAAGGATTATGGAGATATATCTACAGCTCCAGATGTAAAAACAAAACTTAAAGGCTAAAATATAAAAATCAACTTAAAATAATCAATAAACTTAATTATATCATGACCTACAAAGAAACCAATAACTGATTCTGTTATGAGAAAATTCAAGAAAAGTAATACCTTCTGTTTTTTAATTGTTTAGAATTAAAAAAAGCAAGATCTTTGGCAGAGTAATAATAATGAGTAGAAAAGAGTATATAGGACTAAGTTATTAGTTTGAGAAGCTTCAAATATAATTTTATTTAGTTGCCAAAACTACGTTTTTTGCTCTTTTTCTATCTGCTAAGCATTCACTGATGCTTCTAAGATAATCAGAATGTTTTCCTTAGTTCTATTCGATTATCAAACATAAAGGTCTCTGAGCATACTAACTCTATTTAGTCAATTTGCTTTCCTGTTTTCTAACCATGATAAAGGAACTAACAATTTAGCTACTTATCTTTTGAAATAAGCCTAAACGACCTTTACTTTCAAAGAAGTATTTTTGATGTACAATGCTTAAAGAGCACTAATTGACTTTATTTTGACATTAAGTAATGAGCTTCTAACATAATTATAAGTAGTAAAACAAGATGGTTAAGAAAATGAGGACAGTCTCAATTACTTTTTTGTTTTGTTTTGTTTCCTGGATAAGGACAGAATACATTTTATTCAGATACTTTGGAGCTTAATTAGTATTTTCATGACATCACGCATCAAAATAGAAACTGTGACTCTTTACTAATGGATGTAAGAGTGATTTTGCAAGCTAATGGAAAGTGGGCTTGAGAGAAAAGATGTTTTTAAATTGAAAAAGTGTGCTCTTTGCAACTGAGATCAAATTGCCATCATTTAAAAAAAATCATAAGATTCTAAGAATAAGGTAAATATAAAAACAAAGCAAAATGTTTAGAGCTTCATATACTTGGAAACAACAGGCAAATGGAAGTCAGGAAATCATGGTTCTATTCTAGGCATGCTGATTAAGTAATTCTAAGAGCTTGCTACATATGGGAGGAAATTCTTTTGAAAAACTCTTTTGAAGTACTTCAGGAATTTGTAGCAGCAGGGAACAGAAAATCATGGACCAAGATGGTAAGTAACACAGGTCTTCCTGACTTCAATCCCATTCACACAAAGAACCAGCAACTACCCACAGACAAGATGCCACTGTGAAAATCCTAGAACCTAGGGGTAAAGCTGAAGCACCAAAGAGACTGAGAAGGAGGCACTGGAAGAGAAAGAGGAGCGGCTTGTCTCTGACTGTTTCACCCTGCTCCAAGGACAGCACAGTGTCACACTGAGAGGCGCCCTTGGGCTTGTTTTCTACAGTGAGGAAAAAAGGAGCCCAAGGTAGATATTCAGTTCTCCTAGTGTTCTGAAGTGTTTCCCACAAGGTCACTTGGATTCTACCATTTCACTGAGGAAATCTGTGAGGTCTGACCACTGAGAATGAGATGGAAATGGAGAAGGGCAGTGAGGCTTACAGTAACCAAAGCCCAGACCTTGGCAGACCACATTCCTCCTTGCAGGGCACCCAAGCAGAGATCTGAGTCATCTGCTTTGCCCATCTGTAGAACTAAACCAGTGGTCCTGTCTAGTCAGGGAGCTTAGTGGGCAGTAGAAACAAAAGGATGCTAACTAACTTTGTAGAAACATGCAAGTGTATAATAAACTCTCAATAAACTTTGTATAGTAGAAATGCACCTCAACATAGTAAAGGTCTTAGATGACAATCCTATAGCTAACTTCACACCCAATGATGAAAGGTTGAAAGTATTTCATTTAAAGTCAAGAACAAGACAAGGGTGCCCACTCTCGCCACTGTTATTCAACATAGCACTGGAGTCTTTGTTAGAACAGTTAGTCTAGAACGGAAATAAAAGGGATCCAAATTGGAAAGGATGAATTAAAACTATCTCTGTTTATAGGTGATATGATAATATATAAAGAAAATCCTAAAGAATCTACCAAAACAAAAACAAAAATGAAAAAAGCATTAGAACTAGTAAAGAAATAGGTGACACACTCCTTGACAATGGCCTAAGAGATGACTAGGAACTTGACTCCAATGTGAAGGGAAACAAATGGAACTATATTAAACTAAAATCACAATGAAAGAAACTAACAAAAATGAAAAGACATTCTACTGAATGGGAGAAGATATTTGCACATTGTGTATCTGACAAGGAGCTAACATCCAAAATATATAAGGAACTCATAAAACTCAACAACAGAAAATTAATCAATCCAATTTAAATGTTGGCGGAAATCTGAATAAATGGTTGTCAAAAAAAAGACATAGGGATCACCAACAGGAGTATGAAAAGTTTTTACAAATCTCTTATTTTTAGGAAAATGCAAATCAAAACAACAGTGACATCCTCACACCTGAGAATGGCTATTATTCAAAAGTCAGAAAACAGACAGTGTAGGCAAGGATACAGAGAAGTCAGAACTTTTATACATTGCTAGCAGGAGTGTAAGTTGGTGCAACCATTATGGAAAGCAGTACTGAAAGTCCTTAAAATACTGAAAATAGAAATCCAAACAATCTTGTTATCCCACTCCTGGATATTTGCCTGAAAAACACAAAATAGAAAGGATATGTGCACCCCTATGTTTATTACAGCATTATTTGTAAGAGCCAAGAGCTGGAAACAGCTAAATGCCTAAAACAGACGAATGGATAAACATGATGTGTGTACATATATACACACACACAAATATACACACACATATAAAACAAAATAATATATAATACACATTAATATATACAAAATACACAGTATTTAAAATATGAAATCTTGCCATTTGCAACAATATAGATGAACCTAGAGAGAATTACGCTTTGTGGGATTGTGAGATTAGGTCAGAAGAGGAAAGATAAACAGTATATGATTTCACTCATATGTAGTTTATAGAGAGAGCAAACCAAAAAATGAACCAAATCAAACAAAAACAGGCTGTGAATCTATAGAATCAAATTAGAAGTTACCAGAGAGAACAGAGTAGGTGGGAAAATCAGGTAAAGGGGTCAATTACATGATAGAATTGGACTGTTGATGGTAAGTTTAATGTATTATATACACATGTTGATTTATGATGCACACCTTAAACCTATATAATGTTATGATGAAATGTTCCTCCAATAAAATAAAAATGAAAAACAAACAAACCAACAGTTGGCACACCCTTGTGGTTTAGCAGTTAAGTCCACAGTCTTTGACAAGTATAATCCACATATATTTAAAGGACTTGCCTGGGGTCAGCAGGGAACAACCAAGATGAACAACTAAATAAATAAATGTTTCTTCGTCCTCTCTCCTCCCTGGCTGCCAGCCAACTTGCCTTCATTCCTGCCTGCACCTTTCCTTTATATAAAAAAAGTAATCAACTACTTGTGTCTCTATATACTAGTAATGAATTATCTAAAAAAAAGAAGAAATTTACAAGAATTTACAAGAATATCAAGAACAATAAAATACTTATGAGTAAATTTACCAAGGAAGCGAAAGAACTATGATAAAAGATCTGCAATGAAAACTCTTAAGCCATTGATGAAAATAAATTGAAGATGACCCAAAAAAATAAAAAGGTATTTGATTCCACTGATGGACTAGAAGAATGACTACTGTTAAAAAGTTCAAACCATCCAAAGTAATCTATAGATTCAATACAATTCTGAACAAGATCCCAGTGGTATTTTTTACAGAAATAGAACAACTCCTAAAATTCATATAGAATCGCAAAAGCCCCTGAATAAACAAAGTAATCTTGAAAAAGTAAAAAACTACAGGCATCACACTTCCTAACTTTAAACTCTAACACAAAGTTATAGTAATCAAAGCAGTATACATAAAATACAGATACACAGACTAATGCACTGGATGGACAGCCTAGAGATAAACTCAAACACTAAAGCTAACTATAATTGACAAGTAAGCCAAGAATACTCAGTGTAGAAAATGTAGTCTCTTCAATAAATGGTGCTGGGAAAATTGAATATTACACACACAAAAAGGAAATTGGAACCCTATTCAACATTATACACAAAATTAACACAAAATGGATTCAAGACTTTAGTGCATGACCTGAAACCACAACCTCCCCCGACTAGAAGAAAACACAGGGGTGGGGGGGAAAATCCCTGTAATATTGATCATGGCAAAGATTTTATG
>RJWH01001436.1:128122-292185 GCA_004363575.1 Solenodon paradoxus
GCGCACACATATCTAAGGGTGAATGTAGCAGGAAGTGGGGGGTTGGGTGGGAAGCACAAGGGAGGTGTTTTGGTGAGACAAATGGCATAGAAAGGACAGGGTGAGGCTCAGGATCCATCTCCTCATGCAGATATGCTGCTGAGAACCCAAGACATGCACTCAGTTTCCAGAGGACCATAAGAATCCCCACCTATAGCACAGCTACTCCTAAGAAGAGCACTTTCAATTTAGAGGAAGCAGTGTGGGGAGAGCACCGGAGAGCACGGCCGCCTCCCATCGGAGAGACAGCTCCAACAACGCTCACCCAGGCTGGACGCTAAGTCACCAGGAGTCACCCAGGCCAACTCAGTGGAGTAAGGAAATACCTAGACGGGCTGCTGCTGTTTCTCACACGTGCACAGTCTGAAGGGCGCCGTGTGACATGCACCCATCTTTCAAGGGTGGGGCTTATAGTTCTGTTCTAAGTCCCCCTGGGATAGGACAGGACAGTATTAAAGGGCTGATTCTCTTTCTATTCTTCTATTTCATATATTTTCTTCTGATGACTATGTATACTTTCATGATTTACTTTTTATTAGCCTTTGAAGGCCAAGAAAAATGCTACTAAAAAATGCCAATCATTAAACTATTATAGCGCTACTGAAAAAAATTTAAATAGTTTACTTTTTATCTTCAGCGAGTGAACATCTGGGGGCAAGAATGTCATATAATATCTAAAATTTGCCTACAACTTTAAACTTCCCAAATCAAGTGCAAAATCACTGTCGGACTTTTTTTAAAGAAAAAGATTTCTTAGGGGTAGAGGTTTTGAGGAAATATGCAGAAAACTTCCAGGTTTGGTCAAAAAGCAAACCAAAGATACCACAAAAGATGGGGGCAAAGGAAGCTCTAGAGACCCGAACTAGTAGAACAAGAAATCCTCGCAAGTTCCGAAGTGGTTGAGGTCAATCTAGGAAAAACAAGCAGGAACACAGAAGCTGGAAGCCAGGTTGCATAAGCCAGTTCTCCCCTCCCTGCATTACTCAGTGGTAGTTCTGGAGGAGCTGTGACCTGCAAGGCAGGCCAGGGCACAGTCTACCGCCACAAACACTGGGGGTACCAGCTAACTGGCTGTGGAACGACAACGGGAAGGAAAACCTGACGACCTAGGATGGAACTACTTGGGCTCTTACCCTTCCCTGAAGCTCTGCTCTCTGGGTCAGAGGAGGCATTAAGACAGTCCCAGGGTAATGCTGGGACAAGTGGGGATACCAGTCAGCCCCTGAACGTCCCTTGAACACTCCTGGCACAACTACTGTCCGGATACTAAGGTTCCTTTGGCCCATAGCCATGCCCATGCCAGCTGGAGAGGGGAGACATTGGGGGCAGGTGTGTGGGACAGCAGGAGCAGGCTGTCTGCAGGACGGATACAGTCACAGAGAGGGTAAGGGATGGCCATGCTCCCTGCTTCTCCCTGCACCCCCGCTGGCACCCCGGTCTGCATCATAAGCAGAGGTAGCTGATAATATCAATAACAATATCAATAACAAAACATGATAAAGTGCTGACACAAATCAAAGGGAGGTGTGTTCTTCAGAATACCAAACACAGAACCTTATTCCAGGACAGGGATTTCTCTTCTGCACAATAATCCTTTCCCTTTAGGCTGTCCTTGCACATCTATTAGACTGTCCCAGAATGCTGTGGCTGAACAAGGCTGTATCTCACTCCCCAAGAGGAGACAACTGGACAGTCAGAGGCAGTCAAAGCTGATAAAACCTCCAGGTAAAAGTCCTGTCTGAAGCAAGGGACACTTCATGCTTATTTGTCTGAGTCAAAATTTCAGCCCTCGACATGTATACTCACGCTCTCTACAATAAGTAAAGTCATTATCCAGACACTAATGCCAGATAATTCATTCTTGCAGACCATGTGGCTTATCAAGGCTTACTTCAAAGCCTTACTACTAAAAAGCTCAGCTACAGAGAGTGACAGTTGTGATGAGCAAATACTGGGCGTCTGTGTGTCCAGGAACGACAAAGGTGTGGTTCATGCTGGACACAGAACTGGCTTTGTAAGACACAGTGAAGCAGAGTCATAGCAGTGCTTCTGCAGACAACAAATGTTGTGCATTTTTATATATTACTTGCTATAAAGCAGATCTTACTAGTTTGAAGTAAAAAGCTGACAATATCCAGTTCAATGGATTTTGCAAATGAAACCATCCCCCTAAGAAAGAACTAGTGCTTACTTGCAGAGCTTACATAAGACAAACATACGAATGAAGTTGGACAATATTCACTTGTAAAAATTAAGTCTTCTCAATACGTGTATCAGGCGGAGAGTGTATACAGTGGGCTTGTCTATCAGTTTCTTGAGGATTTGGAAGCAACAGATTAACTATGAAACTTCCTCAGAAAAACACACAAGCACACAGAATCATATACATGATTTTATGGAATGTCTTTGGGTGGATCCTCTCCTTTCAGCTAGATCTAAAAAGGTCTGCACTATTCTAAATCACTTCTATCACAGCCCCCAGCCCCGCCCCCAAGATCACCTCAGTTAAAACAAATGCAAGGTCCTCCACTGTCAACACCCCAGGTTCATATTTTTAAGAAGGTACCTCATCTGGAGGATTCGTTAATGAAAGAATGCAAAAATGTATTTGCACTTCAGTTTTCAGCTTATCTACAGACAGTGAAAATTCATGCAGACATCATAAATGTTTATCGTTCAGGGGCAATGAGAGTCTTGGGCAGTAAGCAGATCCTGAAAATCAGTGTTTCAGCATTTGACCTCCAAATGCTAGGGCTGTATTTCAAATAAAATTAATTTCCTTCTGCATTGTTAACTATTTTCATCTTTTAAATGTCATAATAGAGGTCATTAAAATAATATATTTTCACTTTTTCCTTAACATTGACATGGAGGCATTTTACCTTGAATAAATAGAGAGATCATCTTCTGAGAGGCCATCCGAAAGGTTAATTCCATATACCTCTTTCATGGGCTGAACCATGGTCTGGAGTTAAAAAAAAAAAAAAAAGGAACCAGAAAGAATTTTTAGATATCTAGCATTTGAGTTATTTCCAAGTATAAAGAAAATAAAACTGTGAATTTTTCCATAAAAGCTATCTCAATATTTCTTCAACTCGTTCATTGAACTTCTCGGTTAATGGGTTTTTAAAAAAAAAAACAAAAACTGATTTCCTTTCCAATAAAAAAACTATCTAATAATTACTCATTTTTTTTCATAATGTAAGAGTAGGCAAATTTTCTTCTATAAAAGGTCAGGTAGTAAATATTTTAGGTTCTTTGGGATACACCATCTCTCCTTAACTACTAGACTCTGCTCTTGCAGTACAAAAGCACCTATAGACAATATGCAAACAAAGGCTGTGTTCCAAAAAAATCTTTGTTTACAAAATCAGGCAAAGGGCAAATTTGACCAATTTGTTGTAATATGCCAACTCCTGGAATAATGGATTCAGTTACTCTCTCTCTCTCCTTTTTTTGCCATATCTAACTCCAGTGACTTGAATATTTCTAGAAATCAAATTTTCTCAAAGCTCGTTTGCTTCTTTTGTTGTTGATTTCCTTTCTGTTTCCCTTTAATATACTGGCAATGTTGAATTGACCAGGAGCTATTTCCCATTGGGGTCATGCAAATATTGTGAAGCCCAGATCCAAACTCTACTTTCCAACATAGGCAGAGCAAAAGAGTAAATGCCCCTCAAGTGGAAGGGTTGCTCAGAGAGAGACCAGATTCTCTGTGATAAGAAATTCAAAATTACATATGAGGAAGAAAAACACAAACACAACAATTTTATGAAAATCAAAATGAAACCATTTTTAGATGTCTCTGCTAAACGTACTCATCTCTGCAGTGCCTCGCACACATATTAAAATGGTGTGAGGGAAACAAAGGCGAGGCGGCTGGGAGTGGACAGAACCTCTCTGCCTCCCTTCTGCACTCAGCTGGGCCTTGGACACCGACTCGAGGAGCTGGCCAAGTATGTCCAACATGCAGAAACACCTGTTTGACCTAAAGTTCATGGCCAAAGAACTGAGTGGGGAGTGCCAAAAAACATGTCACAGAGGGAAAGGTCAAAAAGGACAAAATTAAAAGACCATTCAGAAGGACAACATGCAAGGTCTGAGGATATATGCAGAAAACGCCATCCACCGCAGGAGCCTGGAAGTGAGTTTCCTGAGGATGAGTGCCAGCGTCCACGTGGTAGCCGCCCGAGTCCAGACAGCGGTGACGACAGGCAAAGTGGCCAAGTCGATGGCTGGTATGGTTAGGTCGATGGATGCGACATTGAAAACTGAATCTAGAGAAGGGTCTCTGCCTTGGTGGATAAATTCAAGCACCAGTTTGAGACGCTGGATGTCCTGACACAGCAGATGGACAATACCAAGAGCAGCATGACGGCACTGTCCATCCCCAGAGCCAAGTGGATATGCTGCTCCAGGAAACTGCCGAAGAGGCCGGCCTCGATCTCACCATGGATGGCCAGACCAGCTCAGTTGCTGTGAGCGTGATCTTGGCGGAGCAGCATGAGCCTGCAGAGAATGGCTGGCCTGCTGAATCAAGTGTGACCATAGAACTCGCTCCCAGGTATCCTGGCTGCAGCCACGTGCTGAAATGCTCTCTGTTTAAGAGATACTAGAAATGCTGAATATGCCACAATGCTGAAATGCTCTTAAGAAGCTTCTACCTTTGGGTTTACAGTGCTCTCCAGACACATTAAGGAATTCCAGGCTTTCTCCACCCTTATCTGGATTTTAAAGTTCTGTATAGTTTGTGATGATGTGCATTTTTATAGCAGTCTTTTAACAGAATTAACTTGGTGTCTGTGAATCTCAAAAATTTGATTAAAACTAGTTCTGTGTATTCAAAGTGTTTTTTTTTAATTTAGTGAAATATATAATATTGAGAACTGACAAGTGGTATATTGAGTCAAAGAGAGAAAAATGATTAGATTCATTACAGGACTGTAAAAACCTCAACTTATTTAATGGACATAATGCAAACATTCAACTTATTTAATGGACAGTGCAATTTCTGTGTATCTTTTTTTTTTTGCTATCAGACTGAGACTACAAATTGTATTGATCTGTTCTAATTTATATTAAAATTACTATAGGACATTTTTGCATTTAAAAAAAAATAGTGTGAGAGAGGCGTGAACTGGTGGAGCAGTGGTTGGGACAATCGCCTCCAAAGGAGCAAGCCACATACTCGCTAGGTTCAAGTCCTGGACTTAGGGGAAACCAAGCAGTGTGAACAACTAAGTAAAAATAAAATGAAGATGCTTCTTCCTCCTCTATCCTCCTGCCTGCCTGCCTACTCACCCTCACTCCTGCCTGCAACTTTCCTTTAAAAAAACCAAAGAAAATGGTGTGAAAGAAACATCATGGCTTTTGATACCCCTAGACTTTTAACTGAGCAGGATATTAGAGATCATTCTCCAGGACCTCAAGCTAGATGACTCGAGCTCCTCTCCCCACCTCGGTCACTTTGGTGCTGTCTCCCATGTCTGTCATCTTGACTGGAGTGGAGCGCTGAGACACAGCACCCTCCTCTTCACGGTCTGTTCCAGAGTCATCCTCAGAGCTGCTGGACACAGCTTCCTCACTGGGGGGTGGCGGGGCACTGGCTGCTGTTTTCCGCTGTAACACAGCTTCTTCTCTATTGCTTTTGTTCCTTTAAAAGAAAACGTATAGAGGTGTGAAGTATCTTTAAATTGAACCTTCACTACTTACTGTGCATTACTCTGTCCAACAGTTTTAGTCTGAGTGAAGCTTAAGAAGATGACTATGAGAAATTAGTTTCTGGATTCAAGTTGGGCTAAATGAAAAGAACCTTAATATTTTACTATGTACGTGTTCTGATCTTGTATGAATTTCAGCCCTGTTACAAATTAAAAAAACAAACCAGTGCATGTAGAGTCCAGAAAACGTCTTTGACCATTTAGTTACTATGACTTCCTTTGGTAACTGATACTCGGTATTTTCAAAATTTATGGTGTAATAATAGTTTACCTGAGATATTAGAAGAATTATTTGTAACTTGTAAAAACTTCAAGAAAAGATCAATAGCTAAATCCATGTGCATTTTCTTCTTGCTTATACATTTTTACCAATCATGGTAGCAGTTGATTATTTGTATAAAAGTGATGAGCAACTGATGAACATAAACTAAATTTTTAATTGATTGGGTTATTAGTAAATAACTATTTGTTGAACATTCCTTCTACTGGTAGGGAACAGATGGGGAGGGAGGGAAGAGAAAAACCCTACCATACTTCTAAGAGTACTTATGCTAGTGCCAAATTTGAGAGTAGTAAGACTACTTTTTAATTCAGTTATTATTTTAAAGTCATTTTTGGCTTTTATGAAGTTTTTAATATTTCACTCTTAACAAGGGACTTAAAATACTAAATCTGAAAAATTCTAGGAAAGGAAAATTCAGTATCACCTGACCATGTGTTAGAGCTCATAGAAAATAAATTAATTTCTGCTTTTCTACAAGTGAAAATTCATGTCAATAGCATTTCTATGCTATATTTTAATATAGCTGGTCATTTACATATTTGTCCCAGGAACTCCTGGAATTCTAAATTTCTGAGGACGTCTCACTTTTAAAATTTTTTAAATTCCTCTTAGTATCTGGTTCAGAGCTTAACATGTATTTAAGCCACAAAGATGGTATATCCAGAAATTGGATTACATATATCCCGTTGTAGAAAATACAAGGAGCTAGAATCCAGTTAGACACCGACAGATACTCCCAGATACACCTAGGACTCAGTATCTTCAGTCTGGTCAGTCTATTTGGTCAGGGTCTAGAAGGGATCTATCTCATCTCTGGGATTACTCAGGTCAGTGACAGAAAAAAGAGATTCTTATGCTAGAACACAGCACTTCTCACTGACGTATCTAAGCATGAATATAAACATGGTTTGCCTTATTCCTCATATTTTTGGATATAACACAACTATAATCTTCCCCCAAACTGTGCTACAGTAATACACAGAAAATCCATTAAGTTCTCTATTTAAGCATATTTGTTTTAATGTTTCTTCAGGTTGCCAACACAATTAAACACAACTGAATATACATTTTTACTGAAGCATTTTATATTGTGGGAAACAGAGCATGTTGAGTTATTATAAGATACAACATATAATATCTGTTACCTGCTTTGTGGCATCTGTGATAGTCCCAGTTTAAAATAATAAAATGTACCATGTTACTGAAATTTCCATAACTTCTACTTTCAATGTTGACTACTTTAGTGATCAATATTTTATTTATAACATTTAGTTATCAATAAACTCCCTGTATAGACACAATAAATGGACTGTGTCCCAAACTATTCAATTTAAAGTTATCATTTTTGGTGGAAATTATATTGCAAATGTTACATTATTTTACATAAATCTTAAAATTTTTATTCTATATGTAGGCCTTACCCCAAAACTGATTTTCCAGTTTCATCTGGTTTACGCACAGTAAATGGACTTGGATCAATGCCAACAGTCTTAGGCATAAAGTCACTGAAGAAAAGAGGAAAAATTCCATATGAATCACTGTCCACCCCAGACGATAATGGCTTCCATCTCAATTGATACTCTTGCACTATTGGTTCTTAGTTCTCGGAGCTACATAAATTCTGAGCCAAATGTTCAAGGGAGCTTAGGCGATCAAGAACATAAAACCCCATGAACTAACAGCTATTGGCAACTTCACTGTGAATTTTCTCTATGATTATGAGGCCCCAAAGTTTTGAATTTAGATTTTTGCTTACTGGAACAGTTGATATCTGAATTACTACTAAGATATAATCCCTTTGGTTATATATCATAATTAACTTTCAAGTAAAATTAAAACTCATAACAACCAATGGCAATACACTAAACAGCTCAGTTTTGTGGACAATATTTTGAATAAGTTATACCACCTAAGGAGGCTGACATAATGATCAAAACACAGTGTGTGAAGCCAAGTATCAACAGCTACCACATTAGGTGGGGGTTAACTCATTAAAACACTGTTGGAACACTTTCAGTAGAAACTTTTAATTTACCACTTACTGAGATATGTGAAGCCACTTCCTCACTATCTGAGGCCTACATTCTATTACTGATGAAGTTAAACCAAATTCCTTAACAGATGCCAAAAATAAAGAAAATCAACTGTATATGTGTATATACACACACATATATATATGATATCATTCACCCTTTGCTGGTTGAAAAATTCTAGAAATGCCTGTGATCTCACATTTAAAATTGTTAAACTTTAACAACTTTAAGTGAATCTCAAGTAAGTAAAAATTCCACACTTTTCCTGATCATCTTGAAATAGAAGCAAAATATTGAGTGATTTCTAAAAAACAGAACCATAGAATATTTCTACATGTACCGCATTAAATATAGGCATACACATATTACATTTGAAAAAAGCAAACTTTAGTATAAAATATAATAATCAAAAAGTTATTTATTTTGCCTAATTTTCTTAATTTTCAGTCCTATCTTTTTTTAAAGGCCCCACGAAGCCCACTGGGCAATGGGGAAGAACACTTGGTGATTTGGTGGAGGACATGGTATGCTGAAATATATCTAAGAAATGGGGAGCCTATACATTGGAAATTATTCTAATGAGTAGAATAAATTTTTAAATAAAAAATAATTTTTTTAAAAAAAGCCACTCTAAACTCTAAAAGAAACAGAGAAAAATAAAGTATGGTTATAAGTGAGAACGGGATGGAGAGTATGGAAACATTACAAGAGTTATGAAAGAAAGAAGAAAGGATATTGACCCTATGAGAAATTAAGAGTGCATCCTCAAATATCTGGAGGGCTGTCATAAAGAAGAGGAACTAGACTTTTCGTTCGCCTAATAAAAATAGCAATGCAATGACAGCCACTGATTATTAGTCACCCACCTTTGAAGATATGTTAGGCACTTTGTGTGTGTGTGTGTGCGTGTGTGTATATGTGGAGAGAGAGAGACAGAGAGAGACAGAGAGAGAGAGAGAGAGAGTGAGAGAGAGAGAGAGAGAGAGAGAGAGAGAGAGAGAGAGAGAGAGAGATCCCTATTTCTATGAAATAAAGAAACTAATATTCAGATAAACTGAGTAATCTTCTCCAAGGTCACAAAGGTAGGCAGTGGCTGATCTAAGATTCACATCTTGGCTTTTCTATACCGAAGACTGGTTTTGCCAGTAATTTACATTAGCTCTCAATTTCTACGTTCAATTTTTTAAATTGAGTTAATTCCAAATGACAGATTAAGACCAATGGAAGGCAGATTTCAAACTTCTCAAAGGGGAGAGATATTAACTCCAGTGGCCCAACAACAGAAGAGGCCTCCTCCTAAATAACAAGCTCACCATCAAAACAGGGGAATAATCAACCATTGATAGCAGGCCTGCAGAACAGATTTCTGGTAAAGTGAGGCAAATCTACATAAACTATTAAAACTATAGTCTCCAAATACTTATGATACCAGAGTATTCATAACATACCGTGCCGAGCTTGTCATAGCCAAGCAAAAGGTGTCATCAAAACTACTCAATTCATATGGTCGAAAGAACTCATTGTGGATATCAATCTCTTCTTCATATCTGTGATATTTCTTCACTATCAACTTCTTTAAGTTTGAAGCACAGATAACTAAGAGAAATATTGCCTGTTACTCTTAAAGTCTTCAGATTATATCTAGCAAACATTTACATGATCTCAGCTGTATTCACAGATTGCATAGTGAACAAATTAACGTCCTGCTTGTGGCACTTACACACTGGAAGAAAGGAGCTTTGTGCACAGAATATGCAATGCAAAGCTGACAGTGACAAGCTCTAAGGAGGCAGGAGGGCCTCTGGATGTGAGGTAGGAGCATGGAGCTATTTTAAAGTTGAAATTACTCAGCTCTTCAAATTCTTTTTTACTCATCAATAAATAAACCCTGCCTTCTAGATAAAAATTGTAAATCCATTTCACTAAATTTTTCTTTATATTTAAAATTTTATTAATGGCCGATATTAGACAGTTAAAGTCCTTTCCTTTCTCCCAGAACAACCAAATCTTCTAGCAATATGAGTTATGGCTTTGCCCTCTAAAGTCCTTTCCTTTCTCCCAGAACAACCAAATCTTCTAGCAATATGAGTTATGGCTTTGCCCAGAATTTCAATATTACAAATAAGTTTCTAAAACGACTTCATTTATTGTGAGCCAAAGCTCATTTGCAATCTTCTAACTTCTGGTCTTCACCGCCCAAAGTTGGGATGGCTAATCCTAACGGATGGAGTCCTCAACTGGAGTGTTCCAGACTGGCAGCAGATCTTATTTACCACCTTTCCCAAATGGAAAAACTGACATACCCACATCAGAGGAATCAGTAATAGAGTCAGGACTAAACTCTATTTAAAAATGGGCAATTGTTTGAATTTGGAAACATACTAATACATTGTACATTTGTGATATTTTAACACAACATTTTCCTAACTTTCTAATAAAATTTTAAATTTTGCTGACTAAAATGCACTTTTATACACACATCATCTTTTTTTCCACATCTTAAATATAGGAAAAGTTTTTATTTCTCTTTGAAAATGGGTCTCCATATCCTCCCCATTTTCCCAAAAATATCTAGAAATAGAATCAGTACTACTTTAAATTAAAGAATATATTATATTCATTAGGCATGTGAGGGACTTACTTAATCACTGCAAAAAATAATACAAGGTATTTGGCCTGTTTCGACTAAAAGAATTATAACACAATCCCTGCCTTTAAAAGAACTAAGAGATGTTATAATTCCATATCAATTAAAATAGCAATATAACATGAGTAGCGATTCACTTATTTTTTTAACAAAATATTATATGCAAAGGATTTAATACTTCAAGCTCATTTAGGAATAATCCAAAATATGTTAGCATGAAAACTAAGAGAGAAACAGTGTACCTACCTTCATCATAAGGCAGTGGTAAATGTTTTATTACCTCTGGGGTCCACCAGTGAGTATAACTATGAAATTGAAAAAAAAGAATAAGATGAATCTAATGCAAATATTGGTTTTCTAGAATTCATTGTTTAAAAGGTGTTGTATCACATATAGCAAGATGCTGCCTTGTACTTCAAAGATGTTTCTCTTTTCTTTTTAAGATATAATTGTGAAGCTTTTGTTGTAGCAGATCTTCAACATAGTTCATTCTCAGTCTCTTTCTTGTTTTAAGTATGTCTCAGATAAATGCCATGAATACATCTGGGAGTTAAGATGCTCTGATGTTACTTTACTTAAGCTAAAAAAAAATGGTTTGGGGACAGTAGTCAGACTGCACAAGTTACTGTTTATCTCCCTCCAGGAATTGTGCTTTAAATTACTCTACCAGGTGAGCTGCGAGACCTTGACCCAAGCCCTATAATCAGATTCTTTTGTATGTCGGTATCTGAGAGACTAATATTTTTACTCGGCCCTACATGTGTGGGCCTGTGCTTACAGGTCATTAAAATGGGTAAGCAAAATCATTAAAGGATGAATCAAACAGCCCTAAAGAACACGTTTCCTTAGAAAATAGTGTAAGACCTGTTCATCTTTAATTGTAATATAGACACTTGAGTATCGAGGCCAGCGTAAGGTATGGAATTTCCACCATTTTGATTTCTGCTAGAAGACTCATCTACTAAAAGCAGAGGATCTGAAGGAATCCTGAACTGCCTTCTCTCTGAACACTGAATTCAACTCCCATGAAATTCTGGGTGCTCCCTGGTAGCTCAGGCAGTTGAGTTGGCAGTTGGATCCAGGACCATGTAAGGCCCAGGGACCTGGGTTTATGACCCAGACCTAGGGAGAGCAGGGGATGGGGGGCCATAAAATGAACAAATAAATATTAAAAAGCTTCATCCTCCTCATTTCTTTCTTTCCTGCCTACTTGCCTGCCTTCCTCTTTTAAAAAATAAATAAATAAATAAACAATAAACATTTGGATGAAATGAATACTTAGGAGAAAAACGTCGTATCCAAGTTCATGAATGCTAGGAAGGGAATGACGTGAAATGATATCTCAAAATTGTAAAGTGAAGGACAGAACTGGAGTGTTGGTGGTAAATTTAATGCATTACCTACAGATGTTGATTTATGATGAGGCACACCTTAAATCTATGTGTTATGATGCAATGTTCCTTCAATTTAAAAAGTTTTTAAATCAGATTTTCAAAGATTTAGAATAAAAAGTCTATGGCTGAAAATGCTGAAAACAAAACTTTGAATAAACAAGACTTTCTAAAAATAAAATGCTGGTATTATAATCTTGAATAATCCCACAAATGAAAACAGGGTTAGGATGTAAATGAAAATGACACTACAGGCAATACAGAAAATGGCAGCAGAAAACATAACCAAGATGAAGGTGAAAAGGAGTTTAATGTGAGGGAAGTGGGGCAGGGACAAGTGCTAGATAACAAGAATGGCTCCTAAGTTTTACCCAGGACTGAAGTTCTGCTTTGGAGCAGTCCTTCTCAACACTTAGTGCGCATATGAATCACCTGGGGATCTTATTAAAAGGCAGATTGGGATTCAGTAGAGGGCCCGGGAGTCTGCATTTATGATAGACTCTGGTGATGCCAAAGCAGTTGGCCCTCAGAGTGCTTTTTGAATAGCAAAGCTTTAGAGCATGAAAAGAACAAAAAAAGGAAGTCTGCTACTTGCAGAGAATTTATTCAGTCTTTCAACATGTATTAAGCACCTACTGTGTATCAGACACTGTTCCATGTGCTACAAATGCTATATTGAAAATAATGACAGAGAAACAGAGTTATTTAATGCCAGTATTATTTGCATCTATGCCAGCCATGACCAGCCTCATGCTGGAAGAGAAAAACAAAAGATTAAGAGGGAACTGTGCACAGTTCACTGTGGGAAGCAGTAGGCCGTCTCTAAAATTATTCCTAGTACAGTGAGCTCTATAATACTAAACAACAGTGAAGAATGGAACTTATACTGGAAATGGGCAAATATGGCCCTGATATAGAAAGTGACAAAGTGATAAAATCTAAGAATTATCTATCAATGACTATGATGTCAATCATAGCAAAGTAACAGAATCAAGCAGTCGCTAGATGTGTTGTGAGATCCTAAAAAGGTGACTGGTGACTTCTGTGAGTTCACACTGAGTCACTAAAACAGGCTAATCTTGTTTTCTTTTCTGAAAGGAGAGTCAGACTGTCAGATAAGGGGAAAAATAAAGACATGGCTAATTGTAGAAGAGGGGTGAGTAGTAGGTCTGTTTTCATGATGACCTATGCTTGGCAGAGGAGGAAAACAGAGACAGCATTGATTATTATGTGACCGTGGCTCACAATTAGCTTTCTTAGGGAAAAGAAGTAAACATAAAGAATGTTTCAAATTCACAAAGTACCACACTTGGGGAAAAAAAAAAGATAAAGATATAATCTTGTATTAGTGATTTGAGACCAGGTTAAATTTTTTTAACTATTACTAAGCTATCTATCTGTAATTGAGATAAAGCAATTTAATTTTTTTTAACAATTGTTAAAAAGTCCAACTGTTCTAAGTGGGTCTCAGAAGCAAGGAAGCCCATGAGACAGACGTTGGTAGGGAAGATGAGCTGAGATGGATGGAGGATGAAGGCACTCAAAGAGTACTGAGGTCAGAAGAGGAGTACTCTCATCACCTCCAACACCAAATACATCTATTTTGAAGGACACCTGCGCCAGGCCAGAAACCTGCTTTGGGATCAGGATCAGAGAATGGGGCATTGCAAGTTGGTGCCACTTCTTTCCTTGCATACAATACCTAACAAATCAGCTTCTTTTCTCCTTTTTCAATCCTAGTATTAAGAGTGTTTGCTTCTATAGTTTCACATTAGAAGGTTTGAAAGATTTAACTTTAATTCTCCTAGCTAACTTGGGAGTCCTATGAAACTACATACATGGACTTTAGCAAAGCAATCGGTATTGGCAAACAAGATAGAGAAATAAGGGAAGGATGACAATGCAGTAAGTTACAGCTGCTTCAATGATTCCAACTAAAAACCACCAAACCACGTTGAGGTGAGTGGCTGCTTGGTGCTGTACCACAGGACTCTGCCATCTGCTCTAGTCTAGTCAATACTTTAAGTCAGAGCCTGTATCTGATCAAGACAGCCAGGCTAAATATAAAGAGCTGCAGTGCTTGAGGTAACAGTTAACAAAAGGGACATACATTTAAAAGGTTTTAAATGGCCAAGCAAATATGAGCATGACAGGAATGCTCCAAACAGCAGAGTGAATGATGTAGGTATGACATAGTAGAATGTGTGAAAAGCCCTGAGACTTCTCATGGATAAGGAGCCTATAGTTAACATTATAATGGCGCTGCTGAAAACAGCTAATGTAGTCTTACGCTTACTGATAAAGAGAGTGTGAAGGATAAGGGGAGTATTGGTACCAGTGGTCTCACATAACTGGCATAAATGACACTAAACTCTTTTATTGAATCCAGATCTGAGGACCAGTTTAAAAGGAAAGTTGACATTGACTAGAACGCATACAAAAAAGAACATTCTGAACGCTAAAGAGACTTGAAACAATAGCATATGAGGGACAACTGAAGAAACATGGGCTATTTAATCTGGAGAAAAAGGTATTTGAGAATGTGTGAACTCATATTTAAAAAGAGTAGGAAGTGAATGAGGAGCTAGTATTCTTAAGGTCTCAGTGAACTGAACTAAGATTAGTTGATAAAGTTACAGAGAGAATCAGACTCATCATGATATGAGGGAGAACTATGTAAGTGAACTGTTCAAAAGCAACAGCTCAACCTCAACCAGACAAGTCCTGGCTGACAAGTCAGGGCTAGTCAATCACAGACCAGATGACCTCTCCCTGAAGAAATACAGAGGAAATTTCCATATAAGACAACGAATAGAGCCAGGAAAAGTCCTGACACTAAGATTCAATGGAACAGTTAATGGTACTTCCAAAAACATTGTGGTAGCATTCTAAACAATGATTCAATAAATTGCATCTAGAAGACATATTAACCTAACTTGGAACAAAGTTTCAATGAATGGTTTTGAGCAGACCAATAAACTGGGATTCTGAGTAATGGAAGTAGTTACCCAAAAGGACCTGGTTTGGATGAGCTCCTTTCAGAGCTAGGTTTATTTCTTCTTTCCCTGATTAGGTAATAAAAGACTATTTCAGAGTATATCCTTAGTAAACAGTGTAAAATACAGGATGGTCACAATATTTGAAAACGCAAGCAAACACATAGCATTTATTGATATTATGCTATAACAAATAAAATAATATTTCCAGATTTATGGCCATCTTGTATGATTTTTAAGAATATTAAATAATACTAACATCTATTGAACTTACTACGTGTTAAGCATTTATATGATCTCTTCTGGTTCCCAGAAAAACCTACAAGTTATATACTATTATTATCCCCATTTTACTAATATGGATGGAAACTGAGAATCGGATGAATTATGTGACTTTCTATGATGACCCAGATGGTCTCTCCAAAGCTTAGGTGCTTCAGGATTGTTTATTCTGTGTCAGGTCTAGTACTAAATATTTCATACACGTTTTCTCATTTAATCCTCAAAATGACTCTGAGGTGTGTATAGTCATCTCCATTTTAAAGATGAGAAAATGCAATTCCCAGAAGGATAAGTAACAGGTGCAAAGTCACACACTAGAGATTCTAACTCAGCTCTACCCAAGTCTGAAATCTGTGTGCTCGACCTTTTGCTGCCTCTGCTAATTCGTTTATTTATTCATAGAATTAAAATACTGATTTAGAAGTCATCAAAATAACTGGTGTATATGAATGACATTGGAAAGTCTAAAACAAAACAATGAAATTTATCTCAGTATTTGTAAGTACTGTTTATGAGCAGTATTAACTGACAATACCCATAAAACAAGTTTTAGAATTTTGACATTCTGGAGAAAGATAAACCACAATAATAGAAGACTAAATCAACTGAGTGAACCAAATTAACTATTTTGATTTGATATTATTATCTATACCACTTTCAGCGGCAGCTTTATTTCTCAATCTTGCTGAATCATCAAACTAGTAGAATAATCTCAGTCAATATACATTCTTCTTGCACCTTGACTGCCTTTTAGAGAAAACGATAGTGTAACATCGACTTCCCTTTATTCTCACATATAAACTCCAACACTGCTTGCCTCATTTATGAAACTCGAGGTAAGCAAGTGTTTACTTTGCACTTATAAAATACTAGTTAACTTCTGCCTTAGAAAATCAAGTTCTGGCTGCCTTTGAATCATATTTTAATACCTTTAATACTTGAATATAAAATTTCTAAAAAATCAACCACATTTACCCATAGCCAACTGCATCACAAAGCAAAATATAGATATTTCTACCCATATTTCACCAAATAAACATAACTTTCCATTTTTCACTTGTACACAAACATTTACAGGCACAATAATTTACCAATATTAAATTCAATGTAAAAACTAGCAGGGCTTCATTAAAGTGCAAGTAAACTCAAGTAAAGTGGTTGTTCCAATAATACCCACTTATAAGAACAAGTTTGAGAAACATATATACTCTTGTATTTCCTTAATATTTTAACTGTTCCTGAAGTAATATAGACTCGATTAACATCAGCACTTTCTGCTTCACCTGTGTTCGTGGTCTGCAGGCAAAATTAGCACAGACTAGCAATGAACCCCTGTAGTGTCTGAGAGACAGCTCTGAACAAAACCAGGGATTTATCAAACTGACTCTGTGAGAGCAGAGAACCGTGGGAAAATTTGACATTTTGAGACCAGTATATGGGATATATACATATGGGAAAATTTTATTCATATGGCAAAATTGATTATATCAATACGTGACTCCAGAGATTATAAACTAAGAGTCTTCTCATTAATATGCACAATGGCTTTGTGAGGTGTGTCTCATCACTTGCCATTTGCCGATGAGAAAAATGAGGGAACTGTTAGCTGTTGGCGTAACTTAGAGGGTAAATTACTAGTCCAAGGTTACACAACTACAGAGATTCCAATGCAAGTCTACCTGACCTTGAGACCCACACTGGAAAGTTTCCTGTTAAAATTCTCAGGGAAACACTTGACTCCTTTTGAGAATATTAATACTATATTAACTGTCATCATCATAACCTGGATGGCAAATGACTCTAGAAAGCCCAAGCTGAGTGGCAAGTTGGTGGGATGGAATCTGCCACTAAGGTCAGTGCTCTGAAGAATCAGCTGTGCTTGTTGGAGGAAAGACCACTGGATCCCAAGGTGATGTTGTGTAGGCACAACTCTTGATAAACCAAAGACCAACTCCTTAAACCATGAAGCTCTTTAGAGTTCCACAAGTGCAGGGAGCACTCCAAGCTGATGCTGACGGTTTGCATTAGTGGAGTTATATACCTTGTGCTCATTGATGAAGTTCTGAGACTTGACACCTTAGAGAAAATGCAAAACGCCAATGGCTAACAATTCCCTAAACCTATTGTGAAGTATCACTGACACTATATTCCTCAAGGCAAACATGAAGACTGACTACTTTGGCCTTTGACTATTTCTCAAAAAGAAAAATATCTCATATTGAAAATAAGATCAAATCTGAGTTTACATAGACTGGGGAGAAAATTACCTTCTTCTTGTGGGTAAAAGTCTCATGGTATTTTTATGATGCAAATAGAAATCTGTTGGGAGTTCCCAGAGATGAGGTTTCCCTTCAGTGGGATGGAAGACTCCTAGGAAGAGATTAATGGAATCTTGTCTGTCAGCATCTAAAAAGCAAGAATATGTATTTCAGGAAACCCATTATTGACAACTCAGAAGACTGTTTTCTCAGGAGGATAAGGGTATAACTGTGATTTCCTAAAACATATCTCTGATAACAATAGTATTTATACTTCAAATGTCATACACACACACAAAATCTAAAATGATCATCATGATTTTGAGCAGGAACAAAATTCTGCTTCAAAAAGAAAGAAAATGAACATACTAATAAAACACACAAAAATTTGTTTTAAAGCTGTGGCTACCAGAGGAGGCGAGGGAACGTGGGACAGGGGGGTAGAAAGCGTAATGGGAACTGGCAGTGGAACTCAGGTGGAGGGCATGGTGTGACATACACACACAATGACAGAGATATGAATGTATCCTTTGAAATAAAAAAAAATTAAAAATTGTTTCAAAAATGTTTCCTTTTCCCACATACCTCTCCTGATATTGAGGATAGTCAATATAAACTGCTTCTTGAATTTTGAGAGACTCTTAAAAATGTTTAAGAACTTCTACAATATAACTTGTAATTTTAACTTTAGGATAAAAACGTATTCTCACCACGTTTATCACCCTCCCCCCAGTGCCTCTTCACTGTATTGCAAAGACAAGCAGAGATGTTAGAGACACAACGACCCAATTCCTAGCCACGTCCTGTTATATAACTTTGAATAAGTCGGTTTGCATAGCTTCCATTTTTAATCCTTGAAAAGATATTCTCCATTTATTTAGCAGAGACAATGTGTACTGCGTTTTCTTTTCTCCTTAGCTGCAGGCCTGACCCATTCCCTTTTGTTTGATAATGAAGGCAGAGTGGGCACACAGATAACACCCCATTCAGTCATTCCAAAATTATCTTTCAAAATATAATGCAAACGAATAAAACTGGCTATAGATATGTTGCATTTCCTCTTCCTTTTCCTAATTATATTTTGGTAAAAATGATAACAAGCACTATAGTAGACACATGAACCGTCATTCTCATTCTGTACTGTCTCCCTAGCAGCCCACATTCTTTTCTCTCATTTACTCCTTTCCATTCTCGTCCCTGTATATTCAAGTTTGGGGCAGGCATCCACAATATCAATAATAAACTCTTGCTGAAAATGAGCATAGAACAAAAAAAGATGGCACAGTAGAAATGACTGCTTTTGAAACAAGATAAATTATTATAAAATCCATTTTCTTCTAACAGCTATAGTGAACATAGATACAACTGAAAATAGTAACTGTTCTCACTGGGTATGCTATCATTTCAGCAAAAGCAGTAAATGAAATATGATACATTGAACATGTGTTCCAGTTATTAGTATTTTGACAGGAAGCATTCCATTAAAATAGCTCTTACCTTTCAGACTAAAAGTTATATAAAAGAGATGTGTTTACATGCTGAATAAATTTGAGTTCCTTTTTTTGCCATTTGTTGAGAGAAAACATCAAGTATTAAATGATACAGACATTACTGCTCCAATTTCCATCTCCTTTACACAATATAAAAGTAAACATACTGCTTTTATAGTAATTACACTATGTTTCTTGAATAGCCTTAATGGCACTTAGTATTCATATTCTTCAGTACCTCAAAATATCTTAATACTATCTAGAGAAACTTTTCCATTTTTCAGTCATGATTTCAGGGAGTTTCTTTCATTCTTTAAATCTAATAGTAGGTTACTTCAATTTTTAGATATATTTAAAATGTAAGATATGAGAAACATAAGCAAATAAAGAATCTTCAAAGGATCACTGATGACTTCTTGAATATAGGTTGTTGTTTTATCTTAAAATACATGCATGGTGTTTATGGTCACTTACTAAGCTTAACCTATAAGGTCCACCCTGATGAAACTGTGGGTCTTTTGCAGGTTACTTTTGACTGCAAATAAGACAATCGCCCTCAGGAAGACAGCAGCTCTTTGGATATGGACAAGAGCTTAAAACGGGCAGGCTCTCTGTAGTTGTAAATAACAAGAGGGCAACTACTTACCTCCTTCTGCATTTAGTCATACTTTAAAGGAAAAATGAATATGTACCTTTCAAACTCCAAACAGTTAAACACTAACCAATTTTATTAAGCACTCTATCTAATTAGATAGGCTTAAATATAATAATTCTTTTTAATTAGCAAAAATATCCTTTTGAAACAATAATATTTGTTATTCTAATATTAAATTAAGTTTGTGACAAAGTTGCTTCTGAAATCAATAATGGAAAGGAATGTTATTCAATAAATAGTGCTTTTTCAATGGAATTCTACTCAGCTATTTTAAAAGATGACATTGAAATTCTGCCTTTTGAAACAACTTGGATAGAACCTGAGTTTATTATGTTAAGTGAAACAGAGAGAAAAAGTAAAAGACCAGATGGTCTCACTCATATGTGGAAAAGAAACAAACAAAATGAAAAAACTAACCAAACAGAACTCTCAGGACTCTGAGGTGAGACTGTGGTTACCAGGGAACTGGGCCAGGGACATGAGCCTGGGCTGGAGAGAGTAAAAATGATAGTTGTGGTGACTGATACTAGAATCCGGTCATGACTGTGGTAAGACAGACACACTGACAGCACGTGAATCTACTCTCCTGTAAAACATTTAGCTTTGCAAATGAATATAACAGTAATAAAAAATAAAAATAAATACTATGTACCGTTGAACTATTGGGGGGTGGGGGTGACAGTGACGTTAGGGCCCTACCTTATACACTGAAATAAATACCAATTCAATGTAAGGATGACAAAGATTAATATCCTAATAGAAAATTAGAAACATGCAATTTTCAAAAGAAACATGATGAGCAAACAAAAAATAAACTTTACTAGCTATCAAATAAATGCAAATTAAACAATATACCATTTTCTAACTACTAGCTGATAAGGTGGGATATACAGTACTTTTCCAAATGGGCACTGCCATATTCTGTTGAGGGAGCATTAACTGCTATATTTTTTCAGAAAGGTAATTTGTTATTATACACTTTTTTTTAAAGCCAAAAGCCCTGAATATATTCTGCATTCTCTGACCTAACAAATATGCTTCTGGAAATTTCATAAGAGGAGATCAAAGGTATGTATAAAAAGCATACATATCTAATGATATTTGTGAAATGCACAATTAGAAAAAATTACTAAATTAAGTTGCTTCTAAAAACAGCTTGCCATAAGGCTGTTAAAAATATACTACAGAAGAATTTTCAAGGTCATAAATATTATTCACATGATCTGAAAGGGCAAAAGCAGAAGATCAATTATATCTATATATTGTTACCTATAGCAAAACTAGAAAAGATCTGGTTCTCCTCAATAGAAACAAGCAGCTGTCTCTGAAAGGTGAGGATTTTCTGATTTATTTATGAGCTATTCTGTACTTTCTAGCCTGAGCCACAGAGAGGCTATTCTGTATTTTCTGTAATTAACATGTTACTTTCATAATTGGAAGAAATACACCATTCATTCCTTTAAGAATCGCTGTCCTGCACCGAGGGATACAATAATATACAAGACTAACTCTGGTTCTCATGGGGTTTACAGTCCACAGTGAGAATTAAAAATATATACTAGTAAATAATGGACAAGGTACTTTGAGAGGGTGTAAGTTCTGTGAAGAGAAACAAGGGTGACATGAGAGTGGTGACAGAGGAGAGACACACTTCAATAAAGTAGTCAGAGAAGTGGGTAGAGGATGATGTTATCTGAGGAAGTAATTTTTGAACAGTAAGGATGAGAAGGAGGTGGTCGCACAGAGTTCTGAGGGCTGTGCCCAAGTTTAAGAACAAACCCACAAGTCTGAAGGGAGAACAAGCTGGGAAGCTCCAGGAACAGAGAAAGTCAGGGAAGCTGGAGAGCAAGGGGGCGAGAGACAGAGCCGAATGAGATGAGGCCAGGCCCTAGGCAGCCTTGTAGGTCATGGTTAGGTGGAGTCCTTAAAGTGCAGCAGGAAGCCCTGGGAAGGTTTTCAAGGAAAGCAATGACGTGATCTGATTTAAGTTTTGTAAAGATCACTGTGGCTTCCAGGAAAAGCAAGAGTAGAAGCAGAGAGGTAGATGGGGCAGAAGTGACCGCAGTGGTTCAGGTAAGAGATAACAGCTGTTTGCACTGTGGCGGCAGCAGCGGCAAAGATGAAAAATAGCAGAAGGATTTGTGATATATTTTGGAAGCAGAGTCAATAAGATTTATTGACACACAGGGTTGGGGAACTAAGGAAAATCCCACCCCCTGCCCCACTGAAATCAAAGATGATTCCTAGGTTTCTGAACTGAGCAATGGGTGCTAACAAGGGGGAAAAAAAACTGGAGAAACAGGTTGGAGACAGAGTCCAGGGTTTGTCACAGAAATTTTAAATTTGAGATTCTTATTAGATATATGTGATAAGGAGAATCCAACGACCCAATGATCTTACCATCCTAGTGCCATACCCATGAACATTTCCATAGCACACGACAAAAAGAACTTTGCAGATCTAATTGAGGTTACTCATCATTGATTTCAAGATAGGGAGATTATCCTACACTCTATGAGGGGGTCCACTGTAATCACATGGATTCTTTGAAGGCAGAAGGGAGAGGCAGAGAGATGCAAAACACAAGAATTACATGAATGGCGGTTGGTTTTAAAGAGAAAGCAGAGTACAGCCAAGGAAGGCAAGCAGGTTTTAGGAACTGAAAATGACCCCCAACCAACAGACAGAAGGACAAGGGAACATCTGCGACAATGTTTAGAACCCGGCTGACAAGCTGAATGGGTCTGAAGTTCCAGATGAGACTAGGTCTGCAGACAGTCTGACTTCACTTGAATTTCATTGACTTCAGTCTTTGGAGGCCCTAAGCAGAGAACTCAGCTGAATAATGTGTGTCCAAACTTATGACCCACTTCTAAGATAATAAATGGGTATTATTTTAATTCCCTAAGTGTGTGTAATTTGTTACAGCACCTATAGAAAATTAATACAATATTGCAATATTCAAGAGGAAATGCTAGGTAGGCATTTGGATAAATGAGTCTGGAGTTCAGGGGAGAAGTCAAGGTTAGAGATATAAATTTGGATACTAAATATATGGGACTTATAATCTGGATGAGATGCTACTAAGGTACAAGTATCAAAAGAAAAGAGAAGAAAGAGGTTTAGAAATAGGGTAGAAAATAGGGAGACAGAGTGAGATATTATAGAGTCGAGTTTAAAAAAAAAAGGGTCGGGGCGGGGAGTGGTCAACTGTGATAAAAGCTATTGAAACCGTGAGGAAGATACAGAGATGGGACCACTGCAATTGGCAATGTGAACATTGTTTGACAAACGCAGTTTCTGTGGCATTGAGAGGGAAGGCACCCAGTGAAGCAGGAGGAGAAAAGAGAATATGAAAGAGGAAACAGGCAAGCAGATATCTCTTTCAAAAGGTTTTGCTCAGGAGAACAGAGAAACAGAACTGTAGCTGGTGGGAGAGGTGGAATTAAAGAGGAAAGGTTTGATGAAAAACACAAAGGTATGCTTTTATGCTAATGGAAATGAGGCAGTAGGGAGCGAGAAACTGATAATGTAAGCAATGAGAATATAATTGCAGGTTAAAGCAAGCAGTGAAGGAAGGAGGGCAAGGGCACATCAACCACTGTTACACCATATGGATGCCAAGGCTCTGCATGTCATAGAAGAAAAGAGCATTCACACTCTGTGACTTATGCCTCAGTGAAGTATGGAGCAAAGACACCAGCTGAGACTGGGCTTTGTAGATTTAAGAAGAGAGAACCAGGTACGAAACAGTCATTTTGGAGGTGGCAGAATGAACATATTAGGGAAAATGTTAATAGGACCGTCAGGCTGTTTGGAGTGGCCTCTGGAGAACTGCAGTCAGTTTAAATTCGGAAGAGGAGTTGCAACTTTTTCTCTTGCCATGTTTAACTGCTTTGGTTGCAGGAGACATGAGTAACTGGGTTTTAATCAGTCTTTAATGTCATTTAAATGTTATTGAAACAACATTTTCCCAATTGTCTTCTTTCTGCTATGGTCAAATACAGCTTATTTACACCAAAGCTTCAGTTATAAGGATGATTTGAGAAGGCTATCTCACTATTCTTAATAAACTAGAGTGTGTGCTCAGTATGCAGCCCTGGCCTTCTTTCAGTGGTACAAAAACACAGGGAAAGGAACCATTCCACTAACTCACAGCACTATCACAATGCAGGGTGATGCCATCTTGACGCTATTCTCTATAATTACTGCTTTCCATGCATGAAAAGCTTTTAAGACTTTACTCTGTGGGCCTGTTCTTTTTTAAGTTTCTGTTTGAGAAGGACATCGTTCCCCTGCATGCACGTGTACACACATTCACCACATTTAAGTTCATGTGTATACATACGAGGTACACACGCATATATAAGTGCACACACACATACAGTAGATCGATTATTAGCTGCTGCAGGTATTTTTTCTTATAACAGTATTTAAATTTAACAAGCTTCTGCAAGAAAATTCAGGTTTATCAAAAATATAAATTTTAAGAAACAGACCAAAAAACAAGATTAATAAGGTCCTAGTGGGAATAATAAAGCTCTTTCTAACATCCAAATGGAATATCTAGGTACCTGTTCTTTCCTGTGGGCATCCTCCAACGCCTACTTAATCAGCTATGTTAGAAACAAAAGGTGCTCCTTAGAGACAAATGCCGAAGTATGCAGTATGTGAAGTTTCAAGACAGTTTTTAAAATAAGCCTGAAAGGGGGTTAGGTGGGTTGCCCATATAGCTTTAATCCGTCTCTACGAACCAATGATGAAATTCTTAACAACCTAATTGCAAATAGCTTCTTGCCCACTCCAGAGGTATAATCTGAAGAGGTTGATTGTTTTAAAATGTTATTTTAAGTGTTTTAAAGAAAATGGTTCTATAAATATATTATCATTATATAATATCCATTATAATTTAAAAATAAGTTGTACACCCCAGTGACACCATACTTCTCAAATAGTCTGTCTTAGCCATGTTATTCATAAATTAATTCTTTTCATAGTAGTTCCTTTCAGTTTTGCATAATTTTGCTTTCTTCCCATTATGTGCATGTTAGTTTTTCATAACCATCTATCTTTTAATAATACTCATTTCTTTTTTAATTACATACAGTTACACACATTCTCTCTGTCCTCTATTCTTATTAAAAATAGACCTTACAATGACTCCCATTACAGGGACAGTGATGACAGGAGAAGGGCAGAAGAGTAAAAGGCTGTGTCCATCAAGGCAGTTAGACCTTATTCATGACAGCATACAACTAGAGCAATTTATAACTATTGGCACATGACTTACACAATAATTATAGGTTGAACTGTCTCTCCTGCATAGAAGGAAACACGTAGAAGACCTGGAACTTATAAATATGACATTCTTTGAAAATAGAGTCTTTGCAGATATAAAACCAAGTTAAGTCACACTGGATAAGGGTGAGTTCATATTCCAATAGGTGTCCTTCTAAGAAGAGACAGACACGGAGAGGGGCACGCCATGAAGACAGAGACAGGAGAAGAGAACATCATGTGACACCAGAGGTAGAGATTAAAGTGCTGCAAGCCCAGGATCACCAGCAAACCACCAGAAGCTAAGAGGAAAGCCAGGATCCTCCCCGGAGCCTTCAGAGGGAGCATAACCCTGTCCACACCTTGATTCCTGACTTCTAGCCACCCACCTTGGGTGGCTAGAGGCAATACATTTTTGTTGTTTTAAACCACTAGCTTGTGGTATTTTGTTAAAGAAGCCCTGGGAAATGAGTGCAACCAAGCACAGCCAGAGAGAATGCTTTAGAAAGACATCTGTAACACTGTTCTAATTTATACAAACAAGTGAAGCCATTTGTAATTTTTAGTGGTTTTAGCTACTGATATTAATCAATTACTTACAACACATGTTGTGGCCATTTAGAATACATCAATATATGTCAATACCACCCGTGAAAACCAGAACAGAAGATATAATAAAGGATAATGGGAATACTTTACTGTTATTTCAGAAATACAGAATTTAAACTCATGCTACTAGCCTGAATTTCTACATCCTTTTTACCTAACTCTTAAATTTTTGCTTATATTAATTACTTTGACATTTAAGTTCCTAAGCCCAGTTCAAGGAGTCACGCATAAAGAGGAATAAGTAACTAAGCTTAAGGTTGATACTGAATTCTGTGGCTTAAATTATACACTGAGCTTACTCAGGGTAGTATAGTGGGCATAATTCTCAGTGGATTCAAAAGAAATGATCTGACGGGCTACATGTTATTACACTGATACACTTAGTCCTAAGAAATTTTTAATTCAGAGAAATGGAGAAGTCAGGAAGGACAAAGGTAATAAATTAACACATTTATTAACTAATTCCACAAATATTTAGTGCACCATGAGCAAAACACTATGGATATCACGTGAATAAACTCTTCATAGAGTTTTTTGGACTCACATTGGGGGCTCCTGGGGACAAAACACAACTAACTACATAATGATTTCACCCTAATTGTGCTATGCGCTACAAAGGAAAAGCCTGACATAATAACAAAAACTGAAGGATCTTCCTTGAGGAATAAAAGCAGACTTCTAAAGGCTGGCTAGGAATTAACTAGAAGACTGAAGTCATGTAGATGCTGTTCCAGTAGATGGAACAACAGACAATTAAGGGGCCTGTGGCAAAAGTCTTATTCGGGAAACTGTGAGAAGGTCAGTGTATGTAGTGTATGTAGGATAGTGATGGAGGATGGAAATAGCATGAATGGCAGAATGGCAAGGTAGGCCAGACTAGACCATGAGGACATCTAGATCTGTCTTGAATTTCCTCCCATACTTACCAGGATGCCAGTCAGTTTCTCATCCTTCCACAGTGTATGACAATGGAAAAGCTTACTGAGGTAGACTTCAAAATGGCCCCCGTGCTCCCCACACCCTGGGGTTCACACCTTAGTGCAATACACTCTGCTGTGGGGTAAATTGCATCTCCAAAAAAAGATATACTGAAGTTCTAACTTTCAATACCCATGAGTGAAATCTTATTTGGAAAGAGGGACTTTGCAGATATAACCAAGTTGCGTCCTAATCCAATATGGCTAGTCCTAATCCAACCTGGACACAAACATACACACAACGGGGAAGAAGGCTATGTGGCAGTGGCGGTCGATGCTGAAGTGCTGCGGTTATAGACCAAATAATTACAAGGACTGCTATAAAACTATCAGAACCTATGAAGAATCAAGTAAAGACTCTTTCCTAAGGGTTTCAGAGGGAGTTGGGTCCAGCTGTTCCTGTGATTTCAAACTTCTAGCCTCTATAACAACTATGAGATAATACATTTCTACTGTTTTAAGTCACCCAGTTTGTGCTATTTTGTTACACTGGCCACAGGAAACTCACAGATTCCCAGGGGGAGGGTGGTGGTGGTGGTGGTGTGTGTGTGTGTTAGGGGTGGGGGGAATGCTGAGGGGAGAGGAGCCTATGATTTGCTTCTGAGTGACGGGATATGACAAAGTAATAGGATGTCACTCCCAAGATTACCTTTCATTATGTGAGAACCTTTCTTGTTAACTGACTCATTCTACAGACTTTCCCTCTCGGGCTACGAAGAAGCAACTGTCATGATTCCTACAGCCACAAGGAACTGTAAGGACTGAACAACAAACACATGAGCAGTAAAGCAGATCCTTCCTGAGTCAGGCCCCGAGATAAGACCAAAGCCTGACTGACATCTTGATTGCATCTCTGGCAGACTCCAGAGCAGAGAATCTAACTAAACTGTGCCTATATTCCCGAACCACAGAAATCATTAGAAAATAAAAATGTGTTTAAGATGCTAATTTTTTGCTCAATTTATTACAGAGCATAGAAAACTAGTATACATGGGCAGTCCCATGGCAAACTGCCTGCATGCTCTGTAGGCCTGGAAAAAGCTGAAAGCTGATTTTGGTGGATGCCTTATGCATGCTTCAGAGGTTCCACTAGGGACTCTTGCAGTTCCCTTCATGCCGACACATGCATCTTTTCACATCAGTCAGTTTCCTGCAACAACTTCCTTAGAAGCCAGTGATCACCTCATGGTTTGTGCTGCCAGGGCTGATCTGAGCAGGACCTAGTCAACCCCATGCCTGCACCCTCCTCTACAAGACCTACAAAGTCACCAGGAAACACTCAAGGTCATTAGGCCCAATCCACGCTAGAAGGAAAGGCAATTCCCCACATCACAGCTTTTTCCTCAGCTGGCCCTCTGCTTCAGCATTGCTCCACAGGAATTCAAAGCCTTTCCATTTGGTCCCTCCAAAAGCATAACACTACAACAAGCTTGCTCAGAGGTCCTATCAAAGTCCACTCTCTCTAAGCTTCAGGTGAAGAGAAAAGGTGGGTGACAAAGACTGCAAAGCAACAGTTCCCGCCAAAGAAAATCTTGACCAGTCTTTCTTCTCCATATTCTATACATTATTCAAATCCTCGCTCTGGTTTAAGTGCTGAAGACTCAGGAAACTGCTCACTGAACACTTCCTTCATAAATTCTGTACAAGGGAATTTGTCTCACAACCACTTCGCTGATAACTATTCTGCTGGAATTTCATCAGAATGGAGGCAAAGTTACCTCAATAAATACTTTTTAAAAATGAAAAAATAAAATCAGACAAATCTTTCTCCAGAAGATAAAAAAAAAAAAAAGAATGGAGGCAAGGAAAGTGCCATTTTAATAACCTGCAATTTTTAGTATTCACAAGTCATAAAATAAGAGTGAGTACAATTTAGTGTCAATGCTGCTGTTCATTTCTAGTTGACATTTAAAAATCTATATTTACATTTTAGACAACTGTCAAGACTAAGAGGTCCATTTAAAAATTATTCAACACCCTCAAACAAATTAATCTATGTACTACAAGTAGAAATACAGAAAGCAGCGGAGTCAAGGACTCAAAGTATTATGTATGACATTTAAGCTCCAATTATGGGTGGTAAAATGTAAAAGTGCCCTATTTACAATAAAAAATCTGATTCATTCACTTCTGAATACTTATTGAGCACCTCCTGAGATTGTAGTATTCGAATTTTTTTAAATATTTATTTTTATCTTACTTACACAGATGACTAAAAAAAAACTATGTATAAGAAGAAAAATGCACATGAGGGGAATCACCTGAAAAAGCATTGCTGTAATATCTAGACAGGGTCTGCATGATGTCTTTTGAGTGTTGGGTCCACGGTGCTATCTTTCTGTAGGTTTTTACACGATGAACAAGTTGAGAACCACCATACTGAAGGGAGAGGGTATCCCCATGATCTTCATAGAGTTCCTCAAATAACCTAAGCAAAAGAAGAACTCACATTAAAAAATCTTACCAAGAGGACTAGACTCATTATTCACTTAGCCACAGATTCAAAACCAGTCTTTTACTTTATGAATTCCTCTGAGCCTTCCCTTTCAAGCAGACACTTCAACATCCTGAAGATAAATGCAAGTGCATTATGTTTTACAGTGATAGTCTGAAAAGCAGTAAATCACATAAAACACTGTAAAGGAAGCAAGAAAATATCACCCACCAAAGCCAGACTAAGTGGTTCTAACCATGTTATGACTCCTGACTTTTGGCAGATCAATTCACCTCCCATGACAGAAGTTTCTGTTCTCTCTGAATTGCCTTTAAAAAGAGAACATGCTCTGATCACACACAGATAAACCATATTCTGTCTCAGAAATATGCAGAGTTGAAATGTTTCTTCAAGTTCCTGTCGTCAGTATAGCTGTATCTGTGCCAATTGCAAGCTGTCAGAGCCTTTATTACTATCTCGCATGACCAATAACAGCTATCATTGTATTTCAAGAAATAGTGCTTCAGGCAGTATCATGGATTCACTGGATACTGAAGAAACAGTAATGGCTAATGAAGAATCCATCTTTCATTTGTCTTATATTCGTAATTCAAAATATCTGAAGATACTTTGTTTAAATATAGTCTGCATTAAAAAATAAAAATCTACTAGTTTGTCTAAGCACGATGGATCTAACCACATAGTGTTTACCACCAACAAAAGAAAAACCATGGTAACCAAGTGTTCAATAAAAATATTCATTACAGAACTAATTTGAATAATGTCTTTTAACAACACAATTTTTAAGATGCTAGAAGTAGAAATTAGTTCATAAAAGTTCTTATTATTAATCCAGCTTGCTTTCTGTTATTATCAGCATTCAAAAGGCAGAAAACAAGGCTTACCTAACAGCATCTGTATCAAACTGTAGATTGGGTTTGTCAATCAACCCCAAGGAATACAGCTGATATGCCAGAGCACACTTTCCCACCATAAACTGAGCCGTGTTGGTGCGATCCAAACAGTCCACACAGTTGGTTCGAAGAACACCAGTCTAAAGAGAGTAAATTCCTTAACTTTCAATCATTTTCCAGCCACCAAAACTACTTTCATGCAACCTTAGATTTCTTTTAAAAAGCTGAAGTAAGGCTATAGGCAGAGTATTATTTGTGAACAAAGAATGAAGACCATTTCTTAAATTATGAAAGGTTATATTTGTTGTTCACTTAATATTGCTGCAACAACATCATTATACCTTCTAATCTATATTTGTCTTTTCCTCTGTAGTCTAACAAGATAAAACAGTAACATTTGTCATGTGTACCAATCTGTAAAACACGGAATTTTTATCTTTACTGTAAAGACCAAAATATTCAGTGCTTGGGGTCACATTATTCTTAAAGCATAATTAATGGTGATGGCATCTGGTTTCATTTTCCAACCCCATTCTAATTTATTCATGTCACTTTTCTGTTTGTTTCTATATCCAGTAATAAAATTTAATGTAGAAAAAAATACATGGGCCATTATTTTTCAGTTGCACATAATTTATAAAAGTTAAACACTAGAAGTATGGTTTGTAAAAATCATCCTCAAATGATTAATAATTTTACATTAAACAAGAAAGCATCATATACTGTGGATAAAGATTCAACCCATTATTAAAATAATGTCTATACCTGCAGGCGACCAGTTGGGATCACATATCCACCTAGTTCATTCCACCTGCAGAAAAACACATGCTTTAAAAAAAATTAATAGTATAATCTATATTAAGTATTGGCTATATTAATTATACTAGTTCTTTATTAAGAAGCAGAGAATAGAAGTAATAGAGCTGAAGGCACCAGGACAATTAGCTGATTGTACCAGAACAATTAGCTGATTCTGCTTCATTTCATTCTTTTAGGGGTAAGTGAACATGCAAAACACCAAGATGGAATTGATCTCCCTTTAAAGAGAGCCCAGGAAAGGAGCAAGTAACTTTCCCCAGTGCCCCACACACACTGCCGTTTTGTCAGCCATGTGCAACCAAAACCTCTTGCTTTAATGTTAAGCCCCTTTCCTACTGTGCTCTGGAGAGGTAAGTAATGACTGCAGGGATCTTTCTAATGAAATCTGCCACAACTACCCTTCTCTACTCAACACCAGGATTCTCTACCTCCTCCAGATTTTCTTCATGGAGCTTGCCACATACCTTCAGCTGTTTTTGGAGACTTTCTTATTACTTGTCCATGTGCTAATGAACGCATAGGGCTAGGTTTTGTTATGAAGCTCTATAAAGTGACACTTATATTCTTTCAAAATTATTGTAAATGGGTTGATTATTTAGAAGACACTGCACAGCAGAAATGAGTTAATACAGCAGGCCTGGCAGAAAACATTTATCGTAGCATGCATGCCTGGCGACTGTTCCTGGAAATACCTGATTGTAAGGCTGGCCTTCGACTGGCATCTGAGACTTGGGTTCCCACCATTCTGAAAACTTTTAAGAATGTGTCTACACAGTTTGTAGAAGCAATCTATTTTTTTGATGAATGCTTTCTTTCCTTCTGGGACTCCAGAATTTTAGTATGTGCCGGGCAAAGGCTGCCTACATGACCAGCCTCCCATAAAAATCCCCGGCACTAAGTCTCTGACAAGCAACCTTTGTTGGCAACACTCATACCTGCTGTCACAATGAATTGTTAGGGGAATTAAGTGTGTTCCAGATGACTCCACTGGGAGAAGTCTCTGGACGCTAACACCTGATTTCCTCTGGACTTTGCTCCATGTGCCTTTTCCCTTTGTTAATTTTGCTTTATCATAGCCATGAAAACAACACTATGCTGAGTTCTAGCAAATCACTGAGACTATACCCTAAAATTCAGACTCTAACAAACAATGCAAATGAGGACAAAATAATTACTTCCTTTTTACTTTGGGTTTTTATTTGTTGGTTTACCATTACAGTAAACCGCGTTAACTGAAACCAAAATGACAGAAATAGGAAGTATAAGTATTATATCCTTAAAAGGTGACTAAAACATGCATCCTTGATCTAAAGAGGCTCACAAATCACTAAAACTGAAAACTGGTGAATAAATAACTATAAGACAATAATTATTATTTTCATTAAAATTTTAGTATTTAATGCCTAAGAAAAAAAAATTTTGATCCTATTTAACACTGACAAGTAGAATTCATGGCAGAAATTGTTACTTTACAAAAATATGTATATATAGTCCATGAAGTGAGAGAGAATGATGCTGTGGCTTCCATTTCAAGGCATCAAACCATCAGAGGATACCCACACCCACAGTGCACATTCATTACGGTCACATGAGCAGCTCGCCTTTCTGAAGGAATAAACCCAACCAGCTTTCAAGTCGTCAAACTGCCCATATTTAGAATATTTTTATCCATAAGAGCAAAATGTTTGATATTTTAAGGTTTTAAACACCACACATACTTTTCATCTGGTCGCAAAATGCTGCAGTACGAATCAGGACGGTTTACAAAGAAGCCTGTTTTCTTCACTACGCTCTCTGCAATCACATTCAGTCGATCGAGAACATTACACAGCTTGCTGAGGAGAGGGAAAGAATGAGAAAAGTGAGGAAAAACCTGAATTTTCATACATACTATCCTTATAACTAAAGCAAAAAAAGTCTATAGTAATGGTATTCAGGGATTAAGTTTTTTGAATCTCTAGGCTTTAATAACTAGCAAGATTTGATACAAAGAGACATGAAGGGTCTGTAACAATATCAAGTATTTGTTAAGTCTCAGTATTGACACATTACAAACTTGCCACATTTTTACCAAAAGTCTTTCACTCCTCAAGAGTTTAAGTCAGTCAAGTCAACATGCATTCATTGATAAAATGACTGTGAGTAAGACACAACACACAGGACAGGTGGCAGGTGGAAAATAAATGAATATGAAAGGCACCAACTTGTAATCAGGCTTACACTCTGGGGAAGCACTTTGCATATGTATGAGTGCTGTGTGACTGTGTGTTTTATAAAGCGACATAAAATGATTTAGAAAAAAGTACAAGTGCAAAACAGTACAGTAACATTAAAAAGAAATGAGACCTCAGAATAAACCTAGTGTGTGTTTGTATGATGCATAGTAAATGAGTAAAAAGACAGTGCAAGGTTAATGAAAGAAAGTTCCTTGGATGAGATGAGTTTTGAATCAGATCCTGAAAGGAAAAAGAGGTAGGAAATCACCCCCAGAATTGTGAGAAACAGGTACAAAACGGTTCCAAAGAAGGACCTTGGATGCTACATTTGGAAAAAAGCATGAAGGTTAGTTTTTCAGAAACAGCTCTGGGAATAAAGAAAAAGTTACTACATTCTGGAATGAACCGGGTGGTGGGGCTTTCACATTACACTAAAGAGTTTGGATTTACTGCCATCATTCAGAAGTTCCTGCAGGTTTATTTAGTGAGATCATCTGAAAGTAGTTTCTGAGAAAGTAATTAAATGGGGAAACAAAATGAAATGAAAAAAATAAAGCAAATGTCTTTAAGGAAACGTAGTGGAGTAGAGATGTTCTGAAATGACTTCGAACAGAATTTGCAAATGGTATAAAAAGTGGGGAAAAAAAAAAAGGTCTCATTAATTAGTTCAAGACCCCAAATATATACCAGCAGCAAAACTTAGTCCCTCAACAGGTGAATGAAGGAAGTTGAAAGAGAAGCATTTACTTTCCCATAGAGATCTGCCTCCTGCTCCTATACATCACAAGGAAAATGTCAGACATATGAACATCTACTCACCTTTTAGTGTACTTGGCCATATCCCAAGGAATATAAACAATAGTATGCTCAGGAGGCAGAAACTGATTGAGGTATGTCACAGCAGCCACAAGCTCTTCACTTAGAATTCTCTCGTGCTTTCTTTTCTCTCGCTCCTGTATCAAAAATTAAGTATGTTCAGTGTTCTAATTATCTTAAATCAGAGAAACAAACTTTTAACACTTCCACTTTTCAGCTAAGGTAAGGTAAAAAGTCCAAGTCATAAACACACTGAAATGAAATCTACCTTCTAAAATTAAAATAAGATAAATGCAAAGAAATATTTCATTGAATTAAACTCAACAGATAATGAAGTGTAAGGATTCAAAAAATCAGATTTCTTCCTGGTACCCTTCCACAGGCCCCAAAAGCCCCGTTCACCCTATATACTCCACACCCGACTCTGGCAGAAAAAAACTCCCCAAGGACAGGAAGAAGGGAGTCTCCCCAGCACTAGCCAGCTGAGGGCTACACAGAAATCAACTGCATCTGAATGGATAATCCCTAAACTGGCATAACAGAGTTTGCTTTCAGTCTTTACAGTTTCAAATTTGACTCTGGTAAAATAACCTATGAGGTAGCAGAGGCAGACACGTTTTTTCTCTCATTTGAGAAGGGCTAGTGCATTACTACACAACTCTGTGGCTGAATGCTGGAGCCGCCACTTACTGGTTATGTGACCTTGGGCAAGGTTCTCAACTTCCCTAGGCCTCATCTATAAAAATGGGTAACAACGATATCTCCCTTACAGCATTAAGTAAGGTTTATATGAGAGCAAGCATTATAATTTCTTATTGCTGCACCTGGAACGTGTTTAAGTCTTAATAAAAATTAATTACATTTATTGTTATCCTCATCAGTCCTGCACTTAGAAACCAAGAAAAACAATTCAACATTAACGACAATGACATGGTGTGGAGTCACCACTGCTAGCATCACAATAAGTCTATGATGTTTTCAATCATGGTGATTACTTTTCAATTGCCGGGAATTTTATTAAATAACCACTGGGAAACAAAAAAGGGTATCTATTTTGCACAGCCGAACACATCAAGTGGAGGGATTAATAAGAGTTAAGAGCAACGTTCAATCAATTTAGGATGAAAATAAATTTCCTTTATTTTATATCTGAAAATTATATACCTGGAATTTTTCTGAAAAAAAATTGTTTAAATCAATAAAGGAACAACGACTTGGAAATTCTTACACTGAATCTGACAATTCATGAGATGGAGAAGTTATTTACTCTTTTATCTCTCTATGTAGAGAATCTGTCTGTCCTGAGCAGATGAGAGTTAGTGGATTGACTAGTTAACCTGCAAGGGCAGGATCCCTTTAACAAGCTAATGAACACTTCACATCTCCCAACAATCTTGCACATCATGTCAAAGGCTCAGAACACCCTCCCCCAAGGCCGCCATAGCCCTCAGGTTGAAGACCTCAGATGTGCAGTTGTGTCTGATGCTGGGCTGACTTCCTGTTGATCCTCACAGCAGTATTAACAGCACACGGATGGCTATAAAATGATTGTCACCCAGTGCCTCAAACTTCTACAACTGGCTTGGGGAGGAGGAAGCTCACCACAAAGGACAAAAGAGAAAAGAAATCAAGAACAGTCTTTCACTTTGGTAACTTCATATGGAGGGAGAATAAAGAGAAGCTATCCCTCAGTATCTCAGTATGAGTACCATATCCACAGACATTCGTTGACTCATCAGTAACAATTTAATAAGGGTTTCTTCCAAGTAAACTTCATAAACATCTTCTATTAAAAAAAACTAATGATGAAAACAAATTGTTTTTTCTGTTCCACAAAAAAGCAACTTAATTTCCAATCTATTTGTGTTAATCTCTCATTATTGCCAACATTTTTATGATAATGGAACAAAAAACAAGTACCATTTTAAAATCTACTGACCTTTGAAAATTCAAACCTGAATGTTTATTTGAGAATTCTGGGAAAGAATACTTTATAGTTACATGTGTTAGATGTTATTTTTTAACCTGCATATTTAGTTTAATAATTATTTCAAACACTACAGACTTACTCTCCATTTAGCCATAACTTTTAACCACAATAAGTGAACTCCGTAAAACATGAAGAACATCTACTATCTTATGTCAGTGTTCATATTCTAGCGATAGCATAATTTAGTGCTTTAGTGATCATTTATTTCTGTTCTGACAATGTCTTATTTTCTATACATTTACTGGGTTTTCAGGATCAGAGATTTCCTATTTTAATTTTTCACTTATCTATAGGCTCTAGGTTAGGCAGCCTTAAATTATTCTGAGTTGTCAGAGAGATGTGAATGTGAAACTTCTGAATTAATGGGAATAAAAGTAGAAAATAATGTACTTATTATCTCAATGACAGATTCTACGAAGTCCATCTCTGGTTAGACGCACTAATTGAGTAAACCAAGAATAACGGAAAAAATGATGCTTACTGGCCATGACTATCCCTCCTTACCACCTGCCTCCCCATTCTCTGGGCTGGCACTTTCAGGTGACTTTCCTCCAAACTCTGGATTTAAAATACACACACCAGAGTACAACACATACACTCCTGCTCCTGTGAACCCCTTCTACTTAGTTATGCTGTCCTCTCCTAGCAAATGATTCACAGTCTTCCTCCCCACCCCAAGTTCTGTTGCCATCCTGGGCAACTCTCAATACCTCCACCTCCTCTTCTACTCTAGCAAAGTCACTCTGCCCATCCTTGCATCTTAGGATAAGTAAGCATCACAGGTAATTTCTCTGCCTTCAACATTTCTTATCCAGAAACTCCTATTTTCAAATCACTTTTGCTTTAAATACTCTACTTGACCCAAAGAGGACACCAATCTACTGAGAATCTACTTTCTCCATCAGCCTCTCCATTACTTCCCCTCCTTATCTAACTCAGATTTCATGATCCACTTCATTATACTACTGCCAATATAAAAAATTCTGATCCTATCTATTTATAATAGACTTGTCATTGGGAGTTTCATGTCACAAAACTGAATGAATCCTACTATCCACTTTATCTGTGCTTACGAACCCTGTTGAAAAAAGTCACCAATAGTAGAATGGATCCATTTTAAAAATCCATCATTACTCTTACTACTAAGACCTGACACAGACTACAAGAAAAAAGAAACTACCAGATATATATACGCTGTACAATCATACACATGAAAATCTTTAACAAATACTAGCAAATCAAATCTAGCAATAAATATAAGGACAATACACTATGATCAAGATAGGCTTAATACTCAAAAGAAAAAAGGAAAGGAAGAGAAGAGGGAAGGGGAAGGAGAAGGAGGGAAGGAAAACGGGGAAGGGGGAGGGGGAGGGGGAGGGCAAGGCAAGGAAAAGAAAGACTCATCGAATTGTGTCCATCATCAGAATGAGCCCTTCGCACTACCTGGGTGCCTTTCGTCAGTCTAGTCTCCCACATACACGAAGACTATTAAAGCTTTTCCACTGTGCTCACACCTCTACTCTGAGTAGAGGACCTTTTTTTCCTACCTTAAGAAAGTTTGAAGCCATTAGAGAGAGTTTGCATACACACACACATACACACATGCACACACACACACATGCACACACATGCACACACATACACACATGCACACATGCACACACACATGCACACATGCACACACACATGCACACATGCACACACACATGCACATACACACGATATATTTACCCTCTGTCCCCAGCCACTAAAATAATTCCTCTGTGTTTCAGATTTCATTTGTCCTCCTTTCTTAAGCACATTCCACTGTTCATCTTTTTCTCTCCTGTGTTTTATACCTCTCCTTCTCAAACGGATCCCTCTCAAAGGCTATTAGACATAGCACTATAAAAATAAAACAAAACTGATAGAACAGCACTGATTTTCACCTTTCACTAGGTCACCCTGCCCCGGTGTGGGTCCTGTAGTGGGAGGACTGTCCACTGCCACCACTTGCTGACTCACATCACTCCTCGGCAGCTTGAGTTAGTGCCCTCAGCATTGCTAACACCCATGAGCATTTCTTTCATTGTTATCTCAGCAGCATTTGCCATTCATGGTGAAACAGGCTTTCTCTTAAATAATTAACTATGCATTAACTTGCCCAGGAGACTTTCTGGACTGTCGAGGGAGCTGGCTGTATCGAGGACCGATCAGTTTTTTGATGTCCACGCTTTCTTCTCCAAATTGGAAACTGAGTCAGAATTTCACCCCTACCTCCTTCACACAGTAAATCAGGGAACTGAAACACTGCACCCCTTTTTTCCACTTTTTTCCCATGCAAACATACTCCTGATTCTCCCAGGTACCCAAAAAAGAGACCCCAGGGAATCTGAGGCCAGAGGATAGTGGCTGCGACAGTTCATGGTCACAACGTGATAATTTATAAATCTTTCTTCTGGAGAGAGGTAAAGCAAGCTTCTTAGATCCCTTTGTGCTAATGAAAAGATTTTCTAATGCAAATGAACTCCATAATCAAACAGATGGACGCAGCATACCTTCACTAAGTTCAAGATGATGACGGGGGAGCCAAATCTCTGAAGCATCTGGTCAAAGTGAAGGGCAGCCACATGTGCAAATGGATCTGCTTGATCCACTGGGAAGGAAAAGGTTAAAAAAGATGAATGGGCACTAAATTGAAGATTATAAAGCAGGAATAAAAGAATCAGTGTAGTGTTTTCTTTTGCTTTTTAATGTTTAAAGAAATGTAGTTCAATTAAATCTTCTAGTGGTTTCACTTCCCCAATTTCTCTCTAGTTGCTAATCAGACACTCTTTCTTCAGGTATCTATTGACTCGGAATGATTCTTACATTTCAGAAGTGAAATATGAAAAAAACTTAGTCAAATTAAAGAAAAAATAAAAAATTATTGCATAAAATAACAGATGTCCCTCCTCTAAATTATCTACTTTTCAGTTCTGAAACTTAACTAAAACCTAAGAATTTACAAGATTTCTGTGATGATAGTTCATTATCTCTAAATGTGACTAAAGAATTACTATTACAAAACTATTCTACGTACATGTAATAGGTGGCTTAGGCATCATAGTTGAAATGTCCTGAGACCAGTATAAAGGGACTGATCCTCTAACTTGTACATAAGAAGAATAACTTCCTGCAGTAAAAGACATCACAGAAGCATCGCAAAGTATTTGTTCAGTCTCCACTTCATTTGCAACATCACCCTGAAAAGAAAGGTACATTTAAAGATATTTCATGTTCTTAGAATTTCTTAAAGGAAAAAAAGTCAAGTATTCAATGAAATGATCATTCCTATTGTTAGAATGTCTTAAAATAGGTAAATGCTGATCAATATGCAAAGTATACATAAGAAAAGGAAAATATCAAAATGCAATAAAAGGTGGTAATTGAAAATATCAGAGAATAGACTAGAAAAACCACACTAAATAACTAATACATGTTGTAGATAGAGAACAGATGTCTACTATAAATGGCAGAAAGGGAGAGAAAAGAAAAGCAATTACACGAAATTATATAGGAGTCGGGAAGAGCAGTGAAATACAAAATTTCAATTTTGAAGACCAAGGAGGAATCAAAGGACAAAAGAATGAAAGTCAAATAATGCCCGATGGACTGGAGGGGAGGGAAGGGGTCTGGTGGAAACCGTACATATAAAAGCATATAAGGACGGGTAAGTATATGACAAAGTAGAACTTTGGAGGCATTAATAACATGTCTGATTATCTTTTGAACATTTAAAAGTGAATAATAAAACTACAAATGTTTTTATTTTTCTTAAAGCACCAGTTATAACTATTTTCATTGTTGATATTATTTTAAGAACTATGCTGCTAAGAAATCAAAACCCTATGTCTGATCCAATCTGTCTACTCAACACATCTACTTGATTCAAGTTGTCTACTATAAACAGAGATGAAGTACTCAGAGATGACATGACTGAACACAGGATAGACGAAGTTTTGTTGCTGCTACCTTTTGGCGGTGAGCAGAGTAAGGAATCTGACTTGAGACAAACTAAAACAGAGCGAAGAGTGTCTGAAGGGTCACTCATGCCTTGCTCAATTTAAGTCCTCTGATAAGGAGGCATTCCCAACAATGGGTGTTCCCCCCACTTATTCTTTGGGTACACATGCTTTGCTATTTTAATATCTACATTAAATATGCACTATATGCTTTCATATATTACAGAAATGACTCATGCTCCAAAACATTAGCTATCTCATAACTCCCTAAAGCATTACATAACACTCTTTAAGACAGCTGACTTTCAAAACATCAGTATATTAGTCATATATTTCACAAGTTTCAGATACTCTGGAGATTTAATTCTTCTCTAATATCCTCAAACTTTAATGTCCCAAACTAAGAAATTCCATTTTTTTTCCTGTGAAGAAAATAAAATACGAGCATTTTTAAAATTTTCATATGTTCTAAATATAAAAACACGAGTCATTTAGGAACGCAAAATTAATACTACCACATTTAAAATACTTAGAAAATTCTCGATTTTTGTATACTGAACTTGAACCAAAAGTTCTCTAGGTAGCTTTAGGAAAATGAAGTTATTTTATAAAGGGGATGAGATTAATGAGTCATATACATATATAAATAAATATTTATATCTTTATTTAATTACACATTTTATTATTGAATTTAAATTTATATGAAAGAAGACCATATTTTAGCTGACTTTTATTATTTCATGTTTTGTTTCTAAGCAGTCACAACTCCATAAACATCATTCTGTTGGGTTCTGCATAAGGCACTTTAGAGGTCAAAATGTATGTTGTTTTTCCATCTTACCTCACAGTTTGCACCTCTCTTGAGAAAACGGGTCCCAGCAAACTTACTGGATCTTCTAGCTATTAAAGTGACATACACAGGTCGGCCATAGATCAACAGCTCTTAGAAATCAAGTTAAAGCTGTTTAATATTCATGACACCAATCCAAAAGAGACATTATACCTTAACATAGCCATGTTAATACATCTCGTCCAATGTGTTAAAGAACACAACAAGGCTCCACCCAAGAATAGACCAACATTAGGTCTAAACACTCTTCAGAACTATACAGGTGTCAGGCAGAAATGGACCTCCCTAAAGAATAGCTTCCATGCATTTCAGAAGAAAAGACAACCAGCTGTTAGGGTTACTGGCCAAGGAAAGTCCTGGTGTCTCTCCCATAGCCCTATACTGGATGTAATCAGGTACAAGAGAGCATATGTCACTTAACAGGGTGTTTAAATCATTATGCAATATATAATAGTGAGGGAATGGAGTGAGCACAATACCAAAATTGCAGCTCAAATTTGTCACCTAACTGCAAAAGCTGAACACTGAACTGTTTAGCTAACATACAGATTAGTTATGTCTCTTATTTTACTTTCTGAGCCTCAGTTTCATCTTCTGTGAAATGATATAAGTACTAATAAAGTAATTTTACTTATTTACTATTTGTACTACTAGGTGGTTTAGAGGACTAGCTTAGGTTATGTGTATAAACTAGTGTCTGGCTTTTAGTAATTGTTCAACAAATAGCTAATACTTTTATTATCATAGATTTCCAAATTCATTAAATGTTTGATAACTAGGAAACTAAATTCACCATTTAAGTAAATGAGCTTTAAAATTATAATCAATGTTACTATTCACTAGTTTAAAAACAAACACTTTTTGTACTTGATATATGCCAATCCCTGAGTTAGCACTTGGCAATAAACACAGTTTAGAACTACGTTTTAAACTAAGCTGCCTTTAAAAAATGTAGCTCATTCTTTTAACTGACCTTGGTGGTTATGAAATGTGTGCTCTTTCTAGCTGGATTTTACTTTTGGAAGCAGAAAAAGTAATTCAGGGCCAAATCTCATTATTCAGTGAATGATCAGGCAGATATCATTCACCCAGTTGAAAATTATAATGTGCCTGATTTTCAAGTATAGCATATAAACCTCACTCATCTCATTTCAAAATTCCTTTGTCTTCTTTTAGCCTCTTCTCTCTCTCCCTTGACCTCAAGCTTAATCTCTCTGGCTGTAATCAATTCCATTCCTCACAAATGCTCCAATGCAAGAAAGCATAATATTGGTTAATTACATTAACCCATTTAACCATCCAAAACAACCACTCCTTTAAAGTTTTACTTTAGGTCCTATAAAGCTTAATTCAAAGCAAGATTATCAACTATAAAACATGCTGAGCATACAAATGCCCTACATGATCTCAAAAACAAAAAGAGATAAACTAAATATGACTATAAAATCTACACTGTTCTCCTAAATCTCATAACATAATAGCACTTTCTTGGAAGGTTTCGACATACCTAAAAATTAAATGAAAGATGAACTTGTAAAAGGGAAAATGATATTTACGAAATTGAATGCATCCTCTTAACTCAAGGCTCAATTTATGTCTATTTCATCTATTTTGCCTCTTTCTAATCCAGGTCTTCACTGTGTCATCCTTGACCCACTGCAATCTTTTCCTAACTTATGCCCCTGCTCTAGAGGCATTTTACTTCATCCAATTTGAAAATGGCTGCTAACTCAAGCTTCCTTAAATAGTACTTTGTACATGTCACTCTATTTATTTTAGAAATAAAAGCTTTCTAAAATTCTAGTATCAAACCCCAAATCCTTATCCTGACCACCAACACAACTGGGTGACTGACAATCAGACTTCCACCTACCAATCTCCTTCCCATATGTGTACCTACTAGGGGTTTTTATACAGAAGCCACGACAAGATTCCCATCGACTTTTCTACCTCTGCGCTCATGGAGCTTGTCCAACCCATGACCTCACACTTCCTGCGCTCAGTTAAGGTTTGACTTGTTTACAACTCAGGCCAAGTTCTACTTTTCCTGTGAGCCTACCCCAACCTTCCCATCTGCCAGTGACTCGACTCCTTCTCTCAGGTGAGCATGATAACCTAGCAGTGATATCATTTACTATGCACATAGTATGACAGCCCTTGTTATTTATCTTTTTGTGTACAAAACAAATCTATTCAAGTGGTTTGCATTCCTTTTTGTATTTTACTACATGGAGTCATGGGTTTAAGGTTTTCCTGTTAGGTGAACAGAGTGATCCTCATAACCATATAATTCACATTTAGCTTCCTCCAAACTAGTACAATGTGAGAATAAGTATCTTAATTTTTTTTAAAAAGGATACTTGACTGTCCACAGAATCCATGAATGATATACAACAGCCAGTCACGATGCACAGTATTTTTAATTATATCCAGAAGCTCGCCGTTCCACACATACTTCATGTAAGGCTCACTACAGATCCCAAATACGCCTGAAAAACAAAAAGTTGGTATCATAAAGAGGAGGAAATTGGTTAACATTCAAATCAGTTTCAAATTCTTACACTTCTGCTTTTAATTTCAAAATGAGATGCCTGATTAATGGCAATGCCATTTTCAGTGGCTACGATTACTATCATCACCTAACATACTGCTGATTCTGTACAAAGTCAAAGAGTAAACACATTTTCTGATTTGTGAGAGTTTTAACCTAAGAGAGAAGAAAACAAAAATTAAGGACACATGTACAAATACAAGACTAAAATGAAGAAATGGCATAGAGCAGCGCTGACAGCACCACTTTCAACTTCACTGAAAATCTAGATCTGAGTGCATTCCAAAAACAGTCCATGAAAATTTGCTAGCATCAATTTCTGGCTTGCCCACAAATGGAATCGAATGGTGATTAACAATCTCTATAAAAAGGAATTGATCAAGCTCACACATCCAAAATAACCTAATATAAGGACAATGAGCAATGAAGGATGGAGAAATGAATGACTCTAATAGAGATGCCATTTCATGGAGGCCACATTAACATGCATTTGATGTGCTGAAAACCACCTACCGCTTCCACCCTGTGTGATTAATCCTTCATCTTCAAAGATGTCAAAACTCTCCTGGCGAGCCTGGGTTGTTTCTGACTTTAACATTTCCAGGGGCATTCGCAAGACAGTGAGATTATATTGAAGTGAGTGGGACAAATCATAGCTGTAACTGAGAACATAACTGAAACTTAGTAAGAATTCAAAAAGCAAAACATTTTCACAGTCTTGGATCCCATATAGAATTAAAACCTGTGAACTACATTACTTAGCACCTATTACTTTGCGTGGAAGCAATGCTACACAAACAAGCACTGCAAGTCACAGGAAACCATGACTGTAACAGGAAACTAGAAAAGCATTGCATGACTTAGGCATGTGAATATATACACACAACACAATATGAGTAACCTACATTTATTAATTTGCAATGTGAATTTTTTACTTTATAGTGAAATCAATCTAACCTCATGGACTTGCGCAAAGGGATCACAATCTCATATATATATGAATGGAATTCTGTAGATGGTATAATACCCAATGCGATAGTGTATACTCTGTCCTCTACCTAATGAAAAGAAATTCTATTCATTATTAGTAGTGGTACCATAACTGACTTCATAACAAAATAGGAGTAAGCAAAAACACAACCTCTACACTAAAATGTGTTTTAGGAGAACACAAACCGTCTGAAAAATTACTGTCTGGGCAAATAAAATTTGGCGTTTATGCTAAAAGAAACCCTTTATAATTCTGATTTGATTTCATGTAGTTAATAATTTTGTAAGTATCTCTAGCTATATATTTTTAGTACAGAATTTCAAAAGGTATCTAAAATTCATGAGGCTGATATAAATTTGTAAAGTATTTTAGCCATATTGCAATTTTGTCTGGAGTCTCACACATTACTTTCATGCCTATTTCATCTTTAATTTATTCATACAATTTTATTCAAATTGATTTGTTTCATCTGTGAAAATCAACTTACCACGCTGTCCAATGAAACCACTGATTATACAAGCCTCTAATCTCAGAGATAAAAGTTGCTTTAAAATAACTTCCCTCAGTTTTACATCAATGAAGACATAATCCACTTCACTAGTAGATATGTTTTTATTTATTTCATAGGTAAATGCTGACTGTATTAACAACTTTACTATTAATAATTTTAAGTCTATTTCCCTTCTCACAGCATATCCAAAGGAAACAAAAACGCTAACTTAAAAAAGATACCTAAACCCCCATTTTCATAGTATTATTTACAATAACCAGTCATAGAAATGACCTACGTGTCTACTGATAAATGAATGAAGAAAGAAATTGTGGAGTGTGTGTGTGATAGAATGTCATTCAGTCATAGAAAAAAATTCTATTTGCAACAACATGGATAGACTTAGAAGGTATTATGTTAACAAATACTATATGACCTCACTTACATGTGAAATCTAAAGTAAAATAATCTCATAGGAAAAGAGAGATTAGTAACCCGAAGCAGAGCATGGGAGAAGAGCGAATTCAAGGAAAGTAATTAAAAGGTGATTCCAATTATGAGATAAATAAGTAACAGGGTATCATGTCAACATGATGACTATAAACACTGCTGTATGATATATAAGAAAGTTGTTGAGAATTATGAGTTATCACCAACAAAGAGAATTTGTTTCCTTTTTTTCTTCTTTCTTTTCTTGATACTGTATTTATAAGAAGACAGATGCTAGCTAAACCTACAGTGGTAATTAGTTCATAGCATAGTCTAAATCAAAACATCATGCTGTAAGTCTTAAACTTATACGTGATGTTTGTCAATTATTTCTCAATAAAACTGGAAAAAAATTAATAAATGCAAACCCTATCAATATATATCATCAATAGCTACAAACACACCAGATTCTCTTTTAGTCCTTCTGATTCAAGTTCTTTATTGATGAGTGCTATTTGGTATTCTACTTTTTAGTTTGGAAATTACAGCTGATAGTTTTCTATTTAGCACAGTAACTTCTAGGCCCACATACTGGTCACATCAGTGATGGTATGAAGCTGTTATGATGCTCTACTATAATTTACTTGCTTGTCATTAGCACAACATTCATAGTGAAACTGTTCTTCCTATTTTGAATTTATTTTTATCTAATTTGCCAGACTATTAACTGAAAATTGAACTGTGAAATTGTTACAACTCTGCATTAGACAAAATGCAAACTTCATTTTTAATTCAATATTATAAAATAAGAATATTTCTTTGAAATCTTATCAAAAAAATATTTATAGAATAGTCTTTAATTACCCAAATTTTCAAATAGAGAAATACCTATATTTATGTTTTTAGATGATAAAACAATGACTTTAAGAAATAGAGAAAGTACTAGTGTCTTCTGATCCTGTTTTTATCCTCTGGAAAATAATATAAACATTTAAGTGATAGACAGAAGCAAAACTGAGCTCAAACTTACCTAAAATAAAAATTACTAGATAGATCCACATTTTGAAATATCCTTAGGTACCTAAAAAAAAAATCAAAGCAAATTATATTCATGTAGTACTATTTTTCAAAGTTCAACACATACTTGCATATATATATTTATATTTATAAATTAATTCATGAAAAGTGAGGTATTCAATTCATAGCTGAAGCAGAGATTTTATCTAAAGTAATTTCTAAGTCTGTTGATCATTCTTTTTCAGAGACTCTTAGTTTTGTATTTCGACTGTTGCCTCATCACTGATGGTGCCAGAAAAGGGGAGTCACGCACTGACATGTGTGGGGCACTTAAACTTCGGGCAAGACACAAGCAAACACTGCTCTTGTGCCTACACGTGCTTTACAAACACTCTGAGGTTGGAGAGAGGAGTGTAACAAACACAAGCAAAACTGTTCATGAGTAACCATAATTTTAAGTTGGAAATATTTTTAAATTGAAAAAAAGTACAGAATAAAACAATCACATATCTATCACTCAGGACTAATAAGTGCTAACATTTTTTATTTCATATGCAACTGAACTTTTTAAAGACTTTTTGATCACAGATATTAAACTTTTCAAATATATTTTCTACAAATATTCAGAAGATAATTTTTCCCAAGAATATTTTAATGCAGTGAATTGCTCTAGTAAAATATTCAAATGCTGATACAACCATGCATTACAAGGAAGACCTCAATTTGTCATGTGTATGCAATGTTTGATAGGATTTTATTTCCCAGTATTTTACCAAATATTTTTACTTAAATGTGTTACTGGGTCATATGGCTTTCTATATATATTATAAAAGTATTAGGCATGTTGGGTGTCCCCTGGTGGCCTAGCACTCTAGTACACCTGGGAGCAGTCCCACACGCTCCCCCCACCCTGCCCAAAGGTCCCAGGTTCGTGACCTGGGGCTGGGCGAAACAACCAATGTGAACAATTAAAATAAGAATAAATAAAGCATTTCTTCCTCCTCTCTCTTCCTGCCTGCCTACTCACCTTCACTCCTGCCTGCACCTTTCCTTTAAAAAAAAAAAAAAAGGATTAGGTGTGTTAGTTTTACCTATCTAGCAATAGTACTGTAGCCTATTTAGAACAAAGTAACAATAAAATAACGTATTAGTCATATAATTGTAACTGATACTGGATAATGTTCATTTAATTACATTATCAATAAAATATTAATAAGATAATTTAATTATTTAAAGCTGGGAAATTCACTATATAGAATAACATGATTTTTCTTACTATTTCTGACTAAAGAATCATGAAGATAGGCTTATAAATACAAATCTCTTATTTCCTCCCATCCCTTAGATTCACATTCTATTTGACTCACATTTACTCAACATGCTATGCTTTCCTGTAAACTATACGGGACATATTTTTTTCAGTTAGTATAAGACAAAGGTTCACTTTATCTGTTAAGCTCTACTTATCCTCATGTGAAACAATTTTTTAACAAACTCCCTTCCAAATACCCTCAAAGACAATGTCATGAGGGTCCAGAGCATCGTAAGCAAAGAGCTACAACACTGTTCAATTTTGTTTCACACGTATAAACACTATGAAGGACAGAGTGCAATAAAAATCTGAACTACCATCTTGCTAGACACTTAGTTCTAACTTTGCTCTGTCTTTACCTTTAAAACATTAAAATAAATAAGTTCTTTTCTCTATCAATTTGCTAATAATAGACCTTCCCCACATTCTCAAGGCTCCAATCATTTCCCTCCAAAACTTAAAAAATTTCAAATCCATAGAAAAGTTTGGGGAGTCAGGAGAGTTCACACAATGAACACAAGTATATCCTTCTCCTGAATTCACTGTAAAATCTCTTTGCTTAAAGACAGACATATGTATTCTCTATTTCTAAATACATAAGTACATTTTATTTTTATAATCCATTTACAGTAAGTAGCAGAAATGAAGACACCCACTCCTACTTCAGTGTATAATATTATGAACAAGAACCACCTCCTAAATAACCTCAAAATCATTATAACCAAATTGAATAGTGATTCAATATAATATATATAGTCCATATACTGTCCCAGTAAGGTCCTTTATAACTGTGTGTACACAAATGTACACACATGCACAATCACATTTTAATCTAGTCCAATATACAGTCACGTGTTGCCTTTGGATGTCATGTCTATTCTAAAATCTAGAACAGTCCTCTGGCTTTTTTAGCCATTGATGATACTGACTTTTGTGAAGAGTTTCATCCACCTTACAAAATGTTCCACAATATAGACTTTCCTGATTATCTTCTCATGTCTAAATTCAAGTTAAATATTTTACAAGGTAAGTTGTGTCCTCCTTCACTTTAAGAGGCAAATGTCAGTTCTGTTTCATCATTGATGATACTAAGTGTGATCATTTGGTTAAGTATGTCTGCCATTTTTGCCCCCCTTTATAAATAATGAGATTCGTGGAGTATGCAATGTTGCAACTAAGTGACTATATTTTACTCCTCAAAAATAACCTTTTGCCTAATAGTTTCAGGATCCATTGTTATCCATGCCTGATTAACTTTTATTAATGAATAAAAGCTGTACTATTCAGAGTTAGAATTATACATTTCAACATAACATTCATATCTGCTGACTATATTTTGTTTTCTAGTTGCTCTATTATGTTACAAAATAAAGAGGAGTCACCACCAGTACATACCTAGCTTCATCGGGATGAGTCACCCGTACAGAATCATTAGGTATATAGATCATATTTGTATCTTCAATCTTATATATTGCATGACCTCCAATATCTGCCATCTTCCTTCTTTTTGTTATTAGCACAATATAATAGCCTTCTAAAAACCTGACAAAACCTACACAACAAAAAAAGAAAAAAAAATTCTTAAATTTAATGCTTAGAGGCAAAGGCTTTTAACACATTTATTATTTCTCTAATTTATAGCCATACAGAATTTTAGTTGTATTACAATTATTCTGCAGAATATCTATACTGACATTTATCTCATTTAAAAATATTAAACAATTTTATTTCATTCAGTTAGTCCTTTACATTTTTCCTTTTAAAAATGAAGATTTATTTACAAATAGAATTGAGGTGGTTTGAACAAATATACATATAAATATTAAGAGACAGGGTTTCCATTTTCCAAGATAAAAAAGTGCTAGAGATCTGCTGCACAAGGTTCACGTAGTCAGCACTGTTATACTGTGCACTTAAAAATGCTAAAGGTGGTAACTTTTATGTTTTAATCACTGCACGTGTGTATGTGTATATTTGTGTTGTAAATGTATGTATATAAAATTGATTTAAAAAAATAAGAAACTAAAGGAAAGCAATGTTAAAAAATAAGTCAAAGTCACAAATAATAGCAGTACATAAGAAAACTTCTTAAAGTTTTGTATACTATTCTCCCACATTTGCTTCAGTTTTCCAACAGATAAAGGAAACAGGAACACACTCCCAATTGTACATATGTAGTGGTTGCAAAAGCTAAATATTAAACCAGTTTCTTGAAGACACTACTGTAGTTTTGACAACTAAGAGATAATTCTAGAACGAGTCCTCATAAAAAGGAAACTGATATAAGGAACAACAACCTCAGATATCACAAGCAGTATCAAGGACACATCTTAAGGCTATTTCATATGCCAAGCACAATTCAATAAATATCATTCTCTACTTAACTAAAAGAACACATACAAGGCAGACTGGTGGTCTAATTTAGATATCTATGGCAACATTTCCGCAAAATGTGTTCTCCATGAATATTAGTTAATAGATTCCAGGGGGAGGAGAGTGGCTATAAGTAAATAAATTAGGTGAATACTAGGCTAAAGAAACTTAAAATAAACAACTAAAGAAAACCATATAAGTTCTCACAAAAGCATAGTACTGTGCTAACAAAGCACTGTTATCAACTGAATAGGTTATTAAACGCTAAGCACCTTTCTAGATTCACTTGATCATAGACCCTCCACCCCTTTTTAAAAAGCAAATTAACCAATAGATTAATGCCTGAGGAACACCCTTGTGAAATGTTGCTCAAAGGAAGAACAAAGTTCATGGACTCTTGATTACTCGTGGCAAAATCCAACTTGAGTCAGTTTTAGAAAATTACATTAAGAATACTGAAGTGATCCATGATATCAATGGGCAACAATATGATTGTGAGAACTTTAGAGAAAACAGGATGCAGCTCTGAACGTGTGCTCCGTTTTCATCTGGATCCATAGACCAGGCTCCACATCTCTAGATAACATGGTGAGAAACACAGAGGCTGACAGCTCTAGGATTTATATCCAAAAGCTTTATTAGGAAAAAAATAACTTTTTTCAAAAATCAAGTTCAATTCCAGAATTCCTAAGGAAGCACTTGGATTGGCCCAACTTGGGTTGGTGTCCAGCCCTCAATCAATCAACGGTGGTCAAGGAATTAGGCAACTTAGATGGGTCAGGGAAAGACGGTGACAGTTCCCAGAAAAGCAGAGGGTTGAACAAACAAAACAATACAATCAGTTCTGGCATACCCTTCACGTCATCTTCAGCAAATATGGTTCCTGTTAACCTTTTTATGAATGTTGGAGTGCTACAAAGTTATACTACATGTAAAACCACTGGAATGTACCTGTTCAATCCCAGTGATTTTTTTTAAAAGACTGAGTGTATTCATCTTCACTAGTGCTAAGTTCTCAGCAAGACAAAAGTTATCATATAGTTTTGGTCAAACAACTTTTGGTGAGGGAGATGGTGGCAGAGGGAAGGGTCACTTCTGGGATGGTGACATAAGAAGTTCAGCACATCATCTCTTCAGTGAAAAAACTATGACTGAGAAATGATTAAACCACACACACACACACACACACACACACACACACACACACACAAATTTCTGGGAATTTCCTTAACAGCATACAGAAAATTGAGAAATATTTACTCAGGAAAATCTACCAGATTTTGGTACGAAGAGCAAGTCTGTGTGGTATCTGAATTATAACCCACCTCCCGTCCACACCCTTCTCCCGGTGCAACAGAGTATCTACAAGTGTAGCGGAGAAGACAGGGTTCCCCTCTCTCCCCGCAGCTCTCTGTACGAGGCTATGGTTTCTGCTCATAACGTACAGGACACCAGAATTTCTTATCCCTTCCAGCCTATGTATAGAAACTACATAAGGCAAGTATGGCTGCATGACCAGCCCCAACAATGGGCCCTGAAAGTGCTCACCCCACTTACTCAGAGGGCGAGTCAGATACAGTTATATTTAGTTAACTTCCTATCAGAAATGACAGAGGTCAAAAGGCTGTGTGAAACATATTTAAAGCACTGAAAGAAAAAACTATCAAACAAAAATTGAAAATTTAGCATAATTATCTTTCAAAACTAACTTTCTTTAGTCACATGTCATATACAGAAAAAAGCAAAAGAATGAACCAAATCAAACAAAGACAGACTTTAGTCTATAGGGCCAAATTAGCAACCAGCAGAAGGGAAGGGGGAGGAGGCAAAACAAGTAAAAGGATGAAGATAGAATTGGACTGTGACTGGTGAACTTTAATGTATTATATACAGATATTGATTCATAATTATGCACCTTTTAAATCTCTATAAGGTTATAATATGTTATTTCAATAATATATTTAGAAAAGAAAAAAGCTTTCTTGTATGCACATTCATGTACCATCTCCCCTTGCCCCTCTCTCTGTGCTATATTCTATAAAGTCTGAGATCTTGGTGCTATAAATTTTTGCACTAGAATTGACAAATACCTATTTTCTGTGTCTTATTATTCTCAAATGACAAAAAATAGAAAACTACTAATTGGATATATTAATATAAACGAGCTGAAATATATAAAAGAAACATGCCTCAAGGATTTTTTGAATCATTTGCTGAGGAAAAAATGCTATTAAAGACAATTAAACACTTATATTTTAGAGATTCATAAAGCAAAAAGGGCTTTAAAAAAATTATTCACTTATGCACCCCAGACTTGTCCCTGCTTAGAGTCCAACCAAGTTTCCCTGACTAAATCTAAAGGTCATATGAATGGGATGAACAATTAACCAATGACAATATCATTAAAATCAAGTTAGAAAGTAGTTATACTTTTAGAAAGATAAAACTTAGAAAAGTAGGGCTCTTGCAAGCAGGAAAAAGACAAGAAGAGAATCTAATTGGGCTTAAGTAATAAGTATTTCCAAAATGAATATATTTCTCTTTTATCCTTGCTATATATTTATATATAAAACTCTAATTTCTCTCAATGTGCATTCCAATTGAATTTCAATCTTATGTTTTCAGTTCTAGACTATATTATAAATTGAATAAAAGAAAGTAAATATATCGCATACTCCCTTCTACCAGTACAGATGCTTTCAGCATATTATAAATGAGAATATTTTCTTCTTGCTTTTTACTACCAATTGGGAACATCATTCTCTTTTTAAAAAGGTTCCTATCAAAAACTGCCAACAATTCAAAAGTTTCAGTTTGGCGCAGACATCTGCCAAGAGTCGGTCTATTCATCATTTTAGCGTACTGAAAGCCAAAGCAGGTTTTTCATCCACATTCTATATACTTCTGACTCCAGATAATTTCACTGAGTACTTCCCAGAAGCCTAGATGACAGCTATCATGGAAAAGTAACTTCTGCCTCTCCAAGAAGAGAAGACTGTATCATTTTAGACAGACACCAAGGAAAGTAAATGCAAAGGACAGCATAAGAGGAAGAATGGTGAGGATTTTAGTAACTGAAAAGAACCCCACCCGCCCACCAACAGAAAAGAATACAATATGCTGTTTGGGGGCCAGCATGCCTACTAGTCATTATCTTGAAAGCACTCTGGCAGAGAAATATTGAAACTTCCACAAGGAATCCAGGACCTTTGCACAACAGAGCCCTCTGGAACCAAAGTGACTCTCTACTGCCTAATCTACTGCTCTCTTACTAGACTGAGGCTTACACTTTGTTGTTTTTATTGTTATCATAAATATAAATCTATTTCTAAAAGTGTAGTTTTAAATAACAACTGAGTCCATCACTTAGTCTTCTACAAAGACACTTCTTATTCTACCACTTCCTTCCAAAGTACTAGCAGCTTAAAACAGTATCTGACAGGTGACAGAGGCAGAAAAGGGACACAGACTTGAAGATATGTATCAGAAGGAGTTGGGATGGTTAGAGCTGATCAGAGTAAAGACCACAAACTACTAGTCCCAATTCCATACAAGTGCCACAAGATCAGATATAACAATCTGTGAAGGATGCTTGGGATCTCATCCACTGGTTTACCAAACCTGCTGGTCATCAAATAACAATGGAGATTGGAAATGGGCAAGGTAGCTACAGAACTGAATCAATCCATATCTAGGGACCAAGGATGGCTCTGTGCTTTTAGTATCAGCCAATGAAAAGACAAATGACAAATTAAAAGCATGTGTTCAGAAACTTCAGAGCAGTTTGACATTGCCATACCCAAGTGCATGATCCATGAGCTTGCCTGGAATACAGCACAGACTGTTTTGGGTATGAATGAACTTATATGATAAGTCACAAATGGTTCAAGCTGCAGACAAATTATGTACAGCAGGATCATGTGTTGGCCTAAGACATACTGATGGAAACAATTTATTAAAGGTAGTTGAGAAGCAAAGCTCTGGATTCTTACAGATTGTTAACTAAATTAATCAAAACAGTCCATTAAAAATACTATTCACAAACTGAGCATGCTGAAAAGTTAACAGAGAAAATATTTCAACTACAGAAGAGAAGACAATTCTAGTCATTCCACATAAGTATTATTTTGACACCTAAACTATACAATTTTTCAAAGATAAGAATGTTTTGCTATTTAGTATCCCTCAATGAGACAGTACTAGATAATCAAAAACTTTTATGAACTCCTTGTTTACTCTTCACACTGATTTTAAGCCTTATTTACATGGCTGAACTGAATGGAATACACGAAATTCATTTCTATAAAAATAATAAATGCTTACTTAGGACATTATTGTGTCATTTTACTGGTGGTAACTTCATCCAAAAGCAGTCTCCTACCTAAGAGACCCTAATTGTAAGAGAAATAACTACTACAACAACTACCTGTCAACTCTAAGAGAAACACAGCAAAGCCCACAACTCTCACCCAGAATTTATTAACTAATACTTGGGTACATAATAAATATCTAGTCATAACTTGGTTATCAAATGATTAAAATGAAATTTTTGGTTCTACAAGTTTACTTATCAATTGATTTTAAATGAGGCAAGAAATATTGCTACAAGCAAACGGGCCAAAACAATGAAGAATAACTAAAGTATCATAAAAACAAAATAGCAAAGCAATGCAGGCGCCATTTAATGTAAAGGCAAAGTACCCAATATAACTCAAGAATACCCAAGGGCTGCTATTTTTAAACACAGGTCACTAACTGATCTGCACTTCATTATACTTAATTATCAAGGAAGATTCAATTTTGAATAATAAACCCTAGCTAATGAGGCACTCAATATTACATAAACCTTAAGGAATGAATGTAACCTATTTAGTAACTAATACTTAAATTAAGCCTACTATAATTAAGACACATTTTATTTCCAGGTTTCTTTTTTCTTTGATTTAAAATATAAGCAACACCAGAAGGGACGAGGAAGGAGGGATGGGCAGATTGGGCAGAAGAAGTCGATTATATGAAGGATAGAAATGGACTCTGAGTGGCGAGCTTAATGTAGTATGTAGTATATACATATACAGAGGTGATGCACACCTAAACAAAGTTCTAGTGCAGTTATTTTAATAAAAATTTAAAAATAATTTTTATGAAGAAAAAAAGATTAAATGGTCTTATACAAGTAGATCGGCAGCTATCATGGGAACCTGTGAGAGTCTCTCCAATTGTTTTTATTGACCCCATAAAATAAGGAATAAGACCAGGAGCTGAGACTACTTGGAGGAAATATGGAATATTTGAGGAAAAGGGAAAGGTGTGATACAACTGTGAAATTTCATCTTATTCTGACACTCCATCAGCCAAATGCTTTCTAAAGTTTGGAGAATACTCCATGTCCTGAGTCTTGGTGGGAGGCAGATCCCACCTCTCACAACTGAAACCAAATTGACCAGATTCTCTCTCCTCCCACGCCTCAGCGAGAGCCAGGTGAGCGGCCAGTGTGCCACGTGAGCAGGCTCAGTCAGACAGACTTCCTGGTGAAGTCACTAAGTAAGGTCTGTGGAGAATTCTTTCTGACAGCGGCGGCTGTGGCAGCAAAGAACCAACTCTGGGATGGAAACTGAGGGTGAGTCAGTCATACATAGTGTCTGCTCTTCAGCAGTGGAATCCTCACCTGCTTCGTTCTGGGGTCTGATCATGTTCCTGTACCCAAATCTCCAGCCTGCCTATCAATATGTGAGCTACCAGATAGCTTTTTAATAAATCTCTCTTAGACATGTGTGCACACACACACAAAACACTTAAAGTGGAATTCAACACATAGAATCTATAGAATTTAAACACATGATATCATAAGATATACATAAACAACACATGCCTATAAACATGCATCCATTAAACATATAACCTCAAGAGATTTGTCAAGACTGAGCAGAAGATGTAGAAAAGGGGCCAGTTGGAAGGAGAAGCTAATCATACCTACCTGACATGACAGACACCTAAGCCACAAAATGAACCTAAGTGGATTACCTATGAAAAGCTAAGAGACCACCATGAGACAAACTTCAAACATGATAGAAAATAACCAAAATTTAAACAAATATAGTCACAAAGTAGAAAACACACTCATCAGAAAACTTATATAAGAATTTGAAACTATGCAGTATAGTCAAGTCTATTAATTTTGTTAACATCTATAGACATCACTCAGTTAAAATTACATATAGCTCAGTAGGTTTAAGAGGTGGGGGGATAATTTTATCACTGATTAAAAAGAAAAAAGACTTGAAATAAGACTCTGCCATCAGAGAAACAGGTTAAACTTCCCTCTACTTGACTTCCAAGGCCCCAGTACATATGGCCTCACGCAGCTACACGCCGACATTCCACACCCCAGTCATCCTGGTGCTGTGCCTCTGCCGTCCCCCCTACTGGAGTTCTCTCCTCACTTCCTCCACCCCTCCACATCCTGTTGCCCCTCCAGAGTTAGCTTGAGTCTCATCATTTCCAGGAAATCTTTTCCTGGCCATTCCAGGTCCAACTTATCTACCTCCTATGTAATTTCCAATGGCATTTAACTTCTACTACACAGCTTGACTCTTAAGTACAACCCTGGAGTTGTTCCATGTATATTGGGCTTTGCCCACCATCCTGTTCCAATCAGCCTAAGACTACCAGGGACAAATCTGTAACACAGTAAAAACAGGTCCCACTGCAAAAAAAGAACACTCACCAGAGAAGCTGGGGGGCATCTCACAAAATGCCTCAAAAGTCAGCAGACTACTTAAAGGCCAAAACCATTTATATGTTTGTGAATAAATAAAGGAACTGTTATATGATGGAGGAAGGACGGGGTATAGGTGAAATTCAAATGAAGAGATTCAAACCGAAGCAAGACTGCATGAACAGAGAAAGACTTTCAACTGTGGACTGTAAAACAGATAGGGTCCCCATTCCTTACAAACAATGCATATAGCATATTGCATATACAATGTAAATAGAAAACACTTAGCTGAAGCTCTGCATCAGAATTGTATACTGAAATTGCTTCACTAGGTTAAAGTGACATAAGTCGTCCAGCCAAGAGGGGAATCTTTTATCTTACTGACATAATTTCAAACAGCAAAGCTCTGACAGTCTTTGATTCTAGAGAACAAGTTTCTCAGTGAGCAAGAAAGTAGTAGTCACTCAAAAAAGGTGGTTACGACACTTTACAATTGCAGCCTGTCCTTGGGAGAAATTCTTATTAATTCTACAGCTGGCTTTTTGACTTGGTGAATGGCAGGACAGATGTTTACCATCCAAGTCAATTTTTATTCCTTTTATTCCATTCATTCTTTCATTCCTCAATAAGTCAGACGGCACATTCTTTAAAAGTCAATGACGCTGCTACATTTGCTCATATCCTATATAAGCTGAGCACAGCGAGGATACTATATAAAGGCAGTTTTATATGACAATGGATAATGACATTTTAAACAACCAGAGCCACAGATGAAAGGTCATAATTATAAAACTATATAGTCTTGCAAGCTATCTTTAAGTAGTCTATGTTTAAGAGAAAAAAAAAAAAAAAGGTAGTAAGAAGGCATTTTTCTTACCTACAACACCAATAGCTGAAACAGCTCGAAATAATCCAGAGGAGCCTTTCTGTCCCATCTTTGTTCTATTTCCCAGATCCAAGCGACCAAGAAGTTCTCTCACTTCTTGTGGAGAATATACATGCTAAAAACAAGCGGATTTAATATGTATGGTTGAACTTACCCTTTAGATTATTATTTACCCCTGAACATTAAAAGTTGCCCACAGAATTATTAGCTATTTCAGAGAGAAGTATATAATAGTGCATGACTAAGCCATATTTTTTAAAGTCAACAAATTAGTTATTAGCAAGTAAGAGTAATTATTGGATCGCATGTTGTATTAAAAACTGTCAAAACCTTATCTTCTGAACCAGAGATTCAGAGATTTCAGGGATCCAGACAAATTTCAAGCAATTTGTGAACGCTTTAAAACTGTATGTAAGGTTATGGTGGTATGTAGATATGTATATGTAGAAGACTCATAGCTTTTCTTAGATTCTCAAAGGGATCCCCGATCAACCACTCCCAACCCCTCCCAGAAAAAGTCAACAATCATTACACTATGTTAATAAAAACTCCCAGACTGTTGGGCTGAGGTGGAACAATGACACTCAGGAAATAATAATAAATAATTTATTGAAAGTTAATACAACATAGAAAACAGTTTTACAAAGAAATTAGTGAAAATAGTTTCTAAACTATAGCCCCTAATATATATGAAATCAGGACTCTACTTGGATTCAGAACTATTCACAGACAAGAATTTCAATAGAAAAAGAAAGTTAGGTTTTTCATATTCATCTGAAAGAGTTAAAACTATTCAAAATCACTACATTTATTTTAACTTTTGATGAACAGTCTCATGTTTCTGTGCCACTTGAATTAAGTCTCTATATTTCTGCCTCTGGATAATATAACATCTGGATAAGAGCAGGTTAATATTTGTCTATTGCATAGCAAGAGGTCAGAAGGTCACCGAGAGGTAATTTTTAGCAATATTATAAAAAGTCTGCAGTACCCCAGTCCTCCCTAAATTCAAGCAGCTTCATATTAAATAATAATAATAATAATAATAATAATAATAATAATAATAATACATCTCTTTGGTAGATACACTATTAAGAGTTAAATTAAATCATTAAAATATTACCCCTTTAAGAAAGTTTATTCATTATCTTATCCAAAGAGTTTGCCCTGTAAAACAAATCAAAATGAGGAACACAGTATAATTCTGGCATATTTGACATCAGTAGTTTCTAGAAACCAGATTAGATATTTAATACAAGTCAACCATGAAAAACAACTATAATTTTAGATGCATTATTAAAAAGTATTATATATCACTAATTGTTACAAGGATAGTTCATGTCAACTGGTACAAAAGTTTCTGTTTGCAGTCAGGTTTACAAGATACTTACCCTATCATCAATTATAACCAAATCTTTTGGTTCTGTTCTATCAATTTTCAAAACACGATATTTGGTTTCTGCATGATTGCTCCCAACTAGGAAATATCTCTATGAATAAAAAGAAATGTCATCAGTTTATCAAGGCATTTTGCCTTATACACATTTTATAACCACTTCAGTTTTTGAAATTAAATACATTAACAAAGTCAAGTTGCTTTTTAAAAGAAATATTTCTATTAATTCTAACTGGCAGATTAAAATAAAACTGATTCTGAAAGGTCATTTTTAAAATTGAAATAGGCTTTAGTGTTGTCATGATAAGCATCAGTCTGATATCTGAAAGGTACTCAGTAACCAGGTCAGATTAATTTAATTATATTATATAGAGAGTACCCTAACTGATTGGAGACTGATATTTAAACTTTGCCAGGAAGCAGCAGCTCTGGTTTGAACTAAAAAGCTGAACATATAATTAGGAATGTTTAGACAATTAAAGCAATTAAAATACTGATATTTTATCAAATAAATCTTTATGAATTTTCTATAGAAGATTGAAAGTGACTTTGATATAGCAACTATAAAAACCCACCCCAAAGGTCTATAAAAGATTAAAATGAATGTACTTTCCCAAATGGCTTTTTATAGATAAGCTACAGGAAAAAATTAATATTATTCTTTTTTGGAAACCCTTCCGTGGAGCATTATATCAGAACACATTAGTCTTCTTAAATGAATACCAGAAATAAAATGAATCATAAAACTGTGGAAGACTAACAATCATATTTAAATGAAAAAGCTCTTAAATTCATATAAATAAGATACATAACTTTACACTGCATTTAAGAAAATAAAACTATTAAACAAAAATAAGTTATGTAATAATATTCGCTTCAAAATGTCCTTTAAATGGTAGCACACTTTCAACATTGTAAAAATTGAGACGCTATTGCCACAATCTACTGGTATTTTACCATTTCAATGGTCAGATAAGATGTAGTAACACGAAACAATTAAATAACAAATAACACTCTCCAGATTATGGGTGAGCTGAAATATGTAGATTATAAGGAAAAATTGTGATCATTAAAGATGCAGAAAACATTAGGGGAGTGGGGGCTTCAATTAAGCCTTACAGAATGAGTAAGAGTTTGCCTAAATACAAATATGAACACTTGATTTTATTATTTTAATGCTGAATCTATAGAAATAATTTTTATTATTAAGTATATATCTATTGGTAAAAGTCTGATCTAGACTTTCAAGTTATAAGCAACAAAAAAATGTATTAAAAGATGATCGGTTTGCCTAGTCTACAGAAGAAAACCAAAAAACTGAATCCTTCCTCTTCTAGGAGAGGTTTAGTCTGAAGAACACTGGCAGCTATGAGGTGGAAATAAACCAATTACAGTAAAAGAAAATAAACTAACTTGAGACAGCAACTAGGACTTGCTGCTCTGGGGGAGCAGCCAGAAGGGCAAGAAGAAGGAGGAGGAGACCAGAGAGAGATTCACGGCCTGGTTTCTGCTAACCCCCTTGCCTGAGGTGGTGCCCACCCTTGAGAGGAGAACTGGGTAACACCTAATAAAATTAACTTCAGAAGAATGGTGTGTAAACTATATAAGTTTCTTAGCAGAAAGAGAAGTCACCTTGAGGGCGTGAAAAACAGTTCCTGCAAGAGGAAATAGCAAGCACAAAAGCCTAAAGGGGAAAGAAGCATGGTGTGTGCTGGAAGATCCAGACTGAGTGAGAAAATGTTTATAAAACACCTACTGAAGTGAAAGGTGTTCAACAAAAAGGTGTTCAAGGAGTATAAGTTCCTTTTCTCTTCTTTACCTTTTAAAATGTCAGCAAGTCTGTGCATTGTATCTGAGCAAAAGAGCAAAGAGAGACAGAGAGGGAGGGAGGGAGGAAGAACATGAACGCCCCAGGGAAAGAAAAGCCTGTGCAGGACCAGAATAGAACTAGAATGAGAAAATGCACAAATGTATTAATCAGTCTTTGGCCTCAGAAGAGAAGCACATGCAAATTACCAGCCATGAGCAGCGTGTTATAATAGAGAAATGAACTGGATGCAATGACAACACACTTAACTCATTTGGTGAGCAAGCCACCCAAGACAGCTGGAAGGACCTTTACACAGGACTGCACCAAGACAGAACAAGTGGTACCCAGCATCTCCACCTGCAGCAATCATCTCTCATCATCTGTCTCTAACCTCACCCTAATCACTTCTGTATACATGTCCATTTAGCCCTAACTTCTGAAGGCCTTGTCTAAGTCTGTTTGGGGCATGGCTGCTCCTGCCATTTAATTACGAGGCCCCTCAGCCAACAGGGATCACCCCAGAACCTCTGTGGCTTTCAAGTCCCTAGTCTAGTAGCACAATCTGGTTCTTCAGGGACTGGGCGAATGTTAGCTGAAAGAACACTCAGCTACCATAGACTAATTTAATTTGCCAGGTAACTGTCTACAGCATTTACATTAACCCGTCTTTTGGGGGGTAAGCACAGAGAAAGATAACTCTTCTAAGTCAACTACTCAGTAAGGAGGCACATCAGAGCTTTAAGGAAGGCTAGATCCCTGAATAAGACAACTGGAATTCTAAATGATACTAGGAAATCTAAAGATTAATTGCAATAGGGTGATGATTTTGTTATAAAAAGATCTAAGTCCTGAGATGACTGGGTAAATGCATTACTGGCCTCTGGAGCCCACACAGAGGACAGCAGATTTATACTTTCCATGTCCAGACCCTTCCAAAGACTTTATGGAGCAGAGGAGTCAAAAGCCAAAAACCACAGAATTTAGAAGCAGATCTGAACAGTGAGAGAAAAATGGGAAGCAATATAAAAATCCACATTCTTTCTTCTAAAGTGATCTAAAACTCCTGAAAATGTTTTGTGCAGAGAATAGCGACCTCGTGTGGGAGGGGAAAAAGAAAAACCACTGCTCCCTGACGGTCAGCTGTGGACAGAATCACACCTGCACTGCCCCCTGGTGGGCAGCTGAAGAAAGACTTCCATATCAATTTTTTAAAAGCGGTTACTTTGAAAGTTCCTCGTTCTACTCAGTTTTATTTTCTTCCTATTAAATATATCAACTATACAGTGAGATATATATAAATATATGGATTTATTCTTAGACTGTACATTTACTATTTGGCTTCAAAATGGATTTCAATGTTAAGGAGCTTAAAAATTGCCCTTAATTTTTTTTTTTTTTCCTTAAATTCTTCTCCACTGCTGATTTTCTCTAATTTCTTTTTCTGGAAAATTCTCAAGTCCCCAGTGAGACCAACAGAATAGTAGAATGAAAACTCAAATAACCCTTCAATAAATTCACCAATTGTTAATTTGCTACCTATGTTTTCTCCTTTCTTCCCTCTTGAGATAACCTTTCCTTTTGAGCCACGTGAAAACTAGCTGCAAGTATTATAACAATCATTGCTAGAAATTTCAACTTGTATTTCTGAAAAAAATAGGACATCCTCCTATATAATCATAAAACTGCTGGTACAACCTACATACAATTCATAATCAATTTACCCCCAAGGGTCCCTAGGGTATCTGTTACAGCTGACTTTTAAAACAAGAACCCACTGAAGAATCATGCATTGCATTTGGTTATCATATCGTTTTTTTTACCATATATTTTAAAATATATCTTAGTCTAGAATAGTCTCCCTGTGTTTGTCTTTCATGACATTTTTAAGGATTCCACTTTTTTTACACCAATTTTTCTAGTTTTCTATTGACATCATTCATTCGACCATTTACTTATGAATATCTCATGCAAGTCATGCTCTGAGCTAGATGCCTGAGGGGAAAGATTAATTGAAGATCTATTGAGGAAACTACAATTTGCTGACAGATTAGTCAGGAAAATTGAGTGATTAGTTCAAGGACTTTTGTTTGAGCAACTAGCTAGATGGTGACACCTACACTGATGTAGGGGTGACTGAAGAAGAAATGGGTTTAAAGGGTATGAGTGAGGGGTTTCGTTTGAAACTGAAAAGCATGCTCAAGAAAGCTGCATCCTAAGAAATCCTATTTATACTATAGACCCTCCAAAAGGTGTGGAAATTTGTATCACCTCTGCAGGCAGGAGTGCAAAATTTTTAGAAAACTAAATATAAAAAGGAGATAGTACAAGTTTCTAAAAGAGAATTAAAATGAAAAACCAAAAATAGAAAATATTAGAAATTCTCAACGGCAACACTAGAAGGTGGAAGAGAGAGGCATAATTCCTTCAAAATTCTAAGGGAAAATGAATTTCAATCTTTAATTCAACATTAAATCTATCAGACATAAGGGGAGGATAAGACATGTTCAGGCACGATAGGAATTTTTTTTAAAAAAGATGACTGTCCATAAACCCTTTTTTCCGAAGTAATTAGAAGAGATATCGCACCAAAATGAGGGCATAGGTCAAGAAAAGGAAAGACACAGGCTCCAGGAAAGGAGAAAATCATCAGGAGAAAGGCCATAGGAGATGACGCAGGGAGAGCCCGGGAGAACCGCTGTGCTACAGGCCTTGGGAGCAACCAGTTCATATTGAAGCCATTGCTTCAAGAAGATGAAACCAGAATAGCCAATGCGTGTGAATATGCTGAAAGGATATTTACTTATCTGGCAATGTTAGGGTTAAATTCATTGCAAATTCTAACTAGGACTGTAGGAAGGAGGAAAGGTCACATCTAGTACTGGCAGTCTGAAATTCAAATGCTGAAGCTGAAAAAGGAAGGAAATAAAAAGACCAAAACAACAGGGAAGGCAAGGGAGCAGTCACAGGAGTGCATAGGATTTCCGTCAATAGGGCACACGCGGGCTGAGACTGCCGGGAAATATACATGCATGCAGGTACACGTTCGCATGAATCAACACTGCTGGGAAATAGTTTGCTGGTATTTGCAGATGTTTGGGGGCAAGGTTTTGGAAGGAGTTAGGATGGAGAACTAGTATACCCCCCAAAACACTATATTAAAATGCCTGTTAAGATGGTCTGAGCTGGCCCTCTTCTGAAAGTTAAGCGTCACTATTCAAGAAAAAGCTTGAAATTTCAATATGTAGCTTTAACAAGCGCTGACTTAGTATAAAGATAAATATGTTTCTAAAACATACATGAATGCCAAAAAGAATACAATGGGCCATCCATTTTAACAGGAAATTCAGTATCTTCTAACATTATCATCTCCTTTTATAATGACAGGCTAATTAATCACTCACTGTTCTTCTGAGGGAGGAAAAATAAGCTTTCTTGAAAGAGAAGAAAATTTAGGTTGTCTGACAACTGTAATTTGTTAAACTTCACTTGAACTTTCAGATTAAGGGTATTATTTTTAAAGATCACCATGAAGATTACTTACCACAATCTAACAGTTTTGGAGCCTGCCACCTCACTTATTCATTCTAGCAAGCCCAATAATGCACCCCAGAAAGAAAGAGCCTCTGGTAGTCACTGTCCAAGTTTCCTTACAGTGTCTCAGCTTTACCTATGCAGAAGCTTCAAATTCCTTCCAGAAAAAAACATGGACTCTTGGTCACCTTCAGCCACACCTTCCAAATGGGCTATAATCACTAAGCTCCTCTCTCCCACTTTACATTCTTTGGTTCTCAGTTTCAATCCTTTAACTAACCACACCCTATATTATTCTCTAACTACACAAACCAAGGCTAGTTAAGTAAGTGGTATCTCTCATGATGTGGTTCTTACTTACTTTATTCTATTTTGTTTGATGGGGTGTGGAGGACATAGAAGTTTCCTTAAGTCCTTTTGGGACAAGACAGAATGAAATAAACACATACAGCCTACACACAGCCTCCCCCCACTACCCGAAAGTAAAGCATTCTTATATGGTATCATTTCATGGGTTATTTTTGGAGTCTTGGGATTTTCATTACAAATCCTATAGATATCAAAAGAAAACAATCACAAAAATTTTCCATATAAATTAATGGTAACAGCTTTTCCAGAACCCTAAAAAATAACCTACTAAATCATACCCAGTAGGAACTTTCTATTTTCAGATAGCAGAGGAAACCTGTATACACATGTTAACAATTTTAAACTAGCAAGAGTGAAGATTATTAGGATAACGTCACACTCTACAAAACACATGTCCAGATGAAAAACTTCCATAGTTCAATTCAGCTGTCAATTTTAAAGCCAACCACTATGTGTGTTCATTTCTTTGTTACTACATGTCACTGGCTGCAATGTTAAGACCCCCTAACCAAGGGCACCTATAAATTAGGAATCATCTACAGCAGATTGCAGCTTCACCCAGGGTAACTCTTAGTTGCATTGGCTGTATGAGAGCTAGGGCTGGATTTGGGCAGTTTATCTGTAGGTCTAGGCCTCAGGACAGAACCACCACAGCAGACAAATACAAAGTTTGGGAAGCAGCAGGCCCTTAGCATGGTCACCCGTCCCGCAAGCTGTCTCCCTACCCATCTCTCCTTCCTCTCCAAATAGTCCTCAAAATGGACACCTGATCATAGATAACAACGACAACATAAACTTCATGTCAGGAGCAATTCTACCCAATTATACTTATAAATGAAGAGTCAGGAACAAGAGACAGCCCATGTTGTTCACAGTCTCTTGTTTCTTAATGTTTTCCCTCATTCCTTCATGACCAATCAATATACTTCCACCAATCAAAACAAGAAAGCTCATTTCTTTCATATACTTGCCATTGATGACTCTGGTCAATCTTTCCAATCTTTGACATTCTGACAGGTGAAAAATGGCCATGTATTTTCATTTTGTTGCTTTAAGTGTTAGCAAGCAATAAAAATTCATACACTGCTCTTGGTAAATTCATTTACTCATGTCTTTGTTGTTTGTAATTGATTTTTTTCAGACTGATTTATAAAATATTTTTTGTGGCATGTCCTGGTGTTCTAGCAGATAAATCCACCACCTCTGGCTGGTACAAGCCATGTACATCCCAAAGACCAGGGTTTGTGTCCCAGGGACACAGGGAACAACCAAGAAGAACAACTGAATAAAATAAAAATGTTCTTATTCTTCTCTCTGCCTGTCTGCCCACTTGCTTTCATTGCTCCCTGCAACTTTCTTGAAAATGTGCATAGTCCTATAATTGCTATAGTATTTATTTATTATCAAAATTTCCCCCACAAAGCAATGCCAAGCCCAAATGCTTTCAACAGTAAATTTTAGCAAACATTTACAAAAATAAACAATACCAATCACATACCACCACTTCAGAAAACAGAAGAAACACTTCTCAATTCATTTTATGAATCCAGTGTTACCCTGATATCAAAATCAGACAAAAATGTTAAAAAAAAAATGATAGACCAATATCCTGAACAGAGGGAAAAATCCTTAATAATTAACAAATAGAATCTAGCAATATATGAAAATAATTAATATAGTACAATTAAAAAGGTAGATCCCAAAATTCAAAGTGTTTTTAACATTTGAAAATGAATTCATATAACCCACCATACTAATCAAAAAAGCAAATGCCGTATGCAAATGCAGAAAGGGCATTTGAAAACAGTTCAACATTTATTCATGATTTTAAAAAAACCTTCCATAAGATTAGGAATAGAAAGGGGTCTTCCACAATTTGATAGGTCTAGCATCACACTTAGTGGTGGAAGACTGACATTCTTCCCTTAATATCACAAGAAAAAAAAGAAACAATAAAATGTCTGTGCTTACCACTTCTATTCAACTTTGTATTAGAGATCCTATCCAGTGAAATAAGAAAAAAGAAAAATGCATCCAAATTAAGAAGAAAGGATTACTTTTTCTAAATGATATAATTATGCAGAAAATGCTAAGAAAATGAAAAAAGAACACCCCTACTAGAACTAATCAGTAAGTTTAGCAAGGTTTCAGGATATAAAGACAATCTACGAAAAACAACTCAATTTCTATATACCAGCAACAAGCAATTGGAAAAATCAAATTTAAAATTTCATTTGCTATAGTATAAAAGCTCAGAAAATACTTAGGAACTGCATTATTTAAGGCATCAAATTTCTATACTGAAAACTACATAACGTTGAGAGAGATAAAGACCTAAATAAATGGAGAGGTATACCATGGATCAAAAAACTCGACACTATTAAGATTCACTTCTACCCAAACTGACCCACAGATTCAAATATATCCAAAAACAATCCCAACAGGGTTTTAATAAATATTGATGAGCAAATTATAAAATTCATATAGAAATGCAAAGAATATATAATAGTGAAAACAATTTTGGAAAAGGATAAATTTGCAAAACTTGTATTTCCTGGTTTCAAACTTACCATATTTTGCTGTGTATTATGTGTCCCGTGTTTAATGTGCACCCACATTTTTTGGCCCCAACTTTCAGGAAAAAATCATCTTTAGTTTCAATTTTTTAACTCAAATTTTATTTGTTTATATATACATACCTGTTTTTTGTACTATAAAGGAATTTTAGCTTTTTTAACATATTATGGTACAAGAATTTTTATGTAACAAATAATGACAAAACCTAAGCACAGGCACATGGAACAAGAAGCTTTTCCTCCTGTTCCTCCACAACCTGAGGACTCTCTGTGGGGGGAGATCCACAGTGTCTCTGGCCAGCTCTGTGGCCACGCTCTGTAGCATGTTTAATACCTGTTGACTTCAAGCTTACAGTGTCTGTATTTTTGCAAAAATATCAGCTAGATCACTAGCTCCTGCTAGACTGTATGAAGAGAAATGTCCTGCTGTTTACCCTCTGGTAATAAAGTTGGCATCACCTAGCTTATCAAGTCAGTCTTATCCAAGCCAAGTTATTCTGTGAACAACAATATGTCACTCTTTGTTTCATTTTGTTGATTCAGTGGCTGAAACTGATTTATTGCAAGTTTGTCCTAAGTTCAACAATATCCATGATCGTATTCCAGCGTATTTTACATACAGATATGGTTATTAATTTCTAGAGTTACACTTTTAATTCATAAACATAAACAAAAGAATTAAAAATATTTATGTAGATACAGAATTAGTACTGCCCATGTATAATGAATGCACATCCCTATTTTTCCCCTCACAAATCTGGGCCCCCAAAAGTTGCACATTATAAACAGCAAAACACGGCACTATAAAACTTCAATAACCAAGACAAGGTGGTATGGCATAAAGAAAAATAAGTTGATCAATGGGACAAAATAGAGAGTTTAGGAACTGACTCATATGTATTCAATAAATCTTTTCACAAAGATGTCAAAGAAATTCATTAAAGAATAATTTTTTCAACAAATGAAGCTAGACAACTGATGCTTAGAAAAAAAAGTGAACATCAGTCTCTGTAGTTGCCAGCTTCCAGAACCCTTAATAATTCTTGTCACTTGTATGGTCCTCTCCCCGACGGCTGACCTGAATGACAAAAGGGATACTGCATAAATGGCAGAGCATGAATTCTAAGGCTAGGTCACAAAAGATATCGCAGCCTCATCCTTGCTTCTGCTGAATCATTTTTGCTGAACAAATGACAGTCAAAGAGTCCTATGGAAATGTTCATGAAGCAAGAACTGAAGCCTCTTGTCAACAACCAGCTCAATTTGCCATGCATGTGAGTGAGACATCTTAGAAGAAGTAAATGCTCCAACCCAGTCAAGGCTTCATATGATTCTCACCTGGTGATATCTTGATTGTAACTTCATGGGACTTAGAACAACTCCATTAAGTCACTCCCAGATTCCTGATGTACTGAAATTATAAAATATTAAACATCTACTGTTTAAAGCCACTAAGTTTGAGGATAATTTATTATACCACAATACATAAGTGGCATAAATAAGTTTTAACATGAGTTTAAAAAGTGAGTGAAAACTTGAACAGAAACCTGACAAAGTTAAGAAAAACAGTCAACTAGCCCATGAAACAACACTCAACATCATTAGTCATTAGGAAAAGACTAATTAAAACCATAATGCGACACCAGTATACATCCACTAGAACAACTCAAAAATTAAAAGGACTTGAAATCAAATTCTGGCAAGAAATGGAGATTTTCATACATTGCTGAAGTGTGTAAAGTGGTATAACACCTAACCATTTCCCAAAGTCCCCAAATACATCAATTCTGACTAGCAATGTCCTTGACATTACTCTGAGATGGTTCTCAAACCCTGCTGCCTTGTTTATGCTGTTCTAGAGGCTGCAGAGTTTGGCTCCTTCAATCATTCTTCTATGTAACAGTTCTCCCAGCATCCCTCTGATAAAAGTCATCTTTTCTCTCTAAGCCGGTCGTAGTTAGTTTCCAGGATGGCAAGGGGTCATACCAGAGTTGCAGAAAAACACAGTTCTTTATCTTAGACTCCCTCAATCAGCATCTTTTGAGAGTCTACTATTTGCTAGGCACTGTACCAAATCTATGCTTTGAAGACCAGCAAGTTTTAGACAGGAGCAGAAGGACATTACAAGAAAAGAGAACAGAAGAAAAACACAGGGTAGATACAGGGAATGGAAAGTAACACACAATTTTACTACAGAATAAAACATATAACGCCACAGTCATTAATAAATTCTTGCTGTATCAAGAGATAACATAAAACACAAGTCGTAGATAAATTCTATATGGCTCTGATGTCAAACTAAGGGATTTAGAGTTAACTCTCTTCCGAATGGGGGCCCCTGAAGGTTTCGGAGCAGGAAGCCCTATAATATGAATTGTGCTTTACAAAGAACACTAACATCTCAGCTAGTCCTCATGAATGCTCAGCTTAATAATGGGCTGAAATGTCTGTGCTTTAAGTATAGTACTTATATTTCTAACTAGGGACATTTCTTAGCACCTTGTACAGAAAGAAGGTTTTGTTTCAATATCAAAAAGATGCACCTCTATGACCCTCCTCTAAGCTGAAGGTACTTGCAAATACTGTATATCAGATAACTTCATCTTTTGGTTGGACCTAATCAAATTAAGTTGCCAGCAAACATTTGAACTCAATAATGTTTCTAAACTAAAGATCTGAGACAGACAAGCTGTTAGAATCACATTATAACTGAGAAACTATTAAACACCTCTTGTAATCCTCTATCTAATGCAGTCATGCCAAGTTTCACTGAATGTGCCTTTTAAGACACTCTATTTCATAAAAAAAAAAAAAAAAAAAGCATCACACACGTTTCTAGCACATGCAATCTTATTACAATAAAGTATAATTTTAAACACCTACCATAACATCACTGTTACCTCAATTCAGAAAAGTTAAGCTATATTTTCCAACCACACTAAACACAAAGTATGCACTTCTGTAAACAGTATTCCCTAAATTTTAGGTAACCAGTAACCTAAATGCAAAGAACTGATCTGTTTATTTTACTAGTAACTAGTTACATGGCCACTTGAATACACAAAAATTAACTCAAAGTGGATTAAAGACCTGTATGTAAAACCGGAAAGCATAAAGTAAATAGAAAAAAACCATCAGTAATACATTTCACTATACATTCTTAGAGATGTCTTTGCGTACTCAACTCCAGCAGCAAAGGAAATAAAAGAAAAAATAAACAAATGATACTATCTCAAACAAAAAAAAAGTTTCTGTATAACAAAAGAAACTATCACCAGGAAGAAAAGATGCCCTACAGAATAAGAGAAGATATTAACATGGGGTTAATATTCAAGATATACAAAGAACGTATACAAATCAAGGACAAACAACCCAATCAAAAAATGGGCAGATACTCTGGAAAGATGCTGCTCCAAAAAGTATATACAGATGACAAACAGGCCCAGAAAAAATGCTCTTCATAACTTTTCATTTAAAAAATTTAAGTCAAAACCACATGATACCATCTTACAGCAGTGAGAAGGACCTATATCAAAAAGACAGAAATAAATGTCAAGATTGCAGAAAGGATCCTTATACATGGTGGGGAATGCAGATTGATGCAGCCACTCTGGAAAGCAGTATGGCGATTTAAAAAAAAATAATAAAAACAGAACTTTCATATGATTCAACAATCTCTAGTCTAGGAGCCCATCAGAAGAATACAAAACGATTAATTCAAAAGATCAACTCTAGATATACTGCAGCACTATCAATAATAGCCAATATATGGAAACAACCAAAGTGCCCACTGATGGATGAATGGGTAAGAAGATAAGAAAGATCTAGTATATATTCCACGAATTGCTACCAGTCATTTAAAAAACAAGTGAAATCTCGTTATCCATAATATGGAGGGAGGGAACTTGAGAGTCTATTGCTGAGTGAAGGAAGGAGAAAGACAAATTAAATTTGATGATTTCACCTTTTATTTATAGCTGGAATACGGAGAAACAATGCAAATGAACAAGTGAAATAAAAATAAAAGTTTGGAACTTGACAACAAAACTGAGTTTACAAGAAGGGAAGGGAGTGAATTGGTGAGCTCATGTGGTAAAAAGGGCTTTTTCCCACTTCCTTTCTTGTACTTTTCTTTTGTTTAATAAAAATTTAAAACTTACAAAGTGTTGAAAAAGTCATGTGAAAAAACAATGTAATGTTATCCAAATGAGCTGTCTTTAAACAAATAAGTGTTCCTTGCCTTTCAAATAAAAAAGAGAACAGAAAGTGTCAGCAATAAATGCACCCGTAATTAACATCGATCATAGTGATGGTGTGCCCTGAAATAGGAAAACAGAAAAGTTACACATACATTGCTAATTTTTTTTTCAGTAGTGAACTGTAGAACAGACTTTCTGAAAGCGGAAAAGAATCCAATAACTAGTACAGAATCTCATGAACAGTTTCTGAGATACTATGAACACCTGTTTCCACTGAGTTCCAACTGTGACTTGTAAGTGGAAATACACACATGCAAATCCATCAGTGCCCTGGAGCAATAACAGGGCAAGACGCCCCACACCAGAGCCCCCGCAGGAGGGCCGGCTCCCAGCCTGCGTCTGACAGGAATTTAGGGAACTGGGGAGCGGATAGATGCTGCCTCGGCCTTACGGCCCCCACCCACGCGGCCGCCGTCCTCGAGCTCGCTGCCAGCTACACCCGGTACTCACGGCTCTGGTCTCGTAAAGAACCAGCTTCTGGACAGAACTGATGATGGGGGCGGCTGCCGCGGGCATGGCGGGAGCTAATGGGGGCCTCCGCGACCGAGCACCAGGCAGCGGCCCAGGTTGCCGCAGCCGCCTGACAGCCCCCAAGCGACCCTAAGGGAAGTCACCGGAGACTGTGGACAGCAGGCCCAGCCGGGATAAACACTCGTGGGTATTAAAGACAGAGATGACTGGCTACCACTCAGGTGTTTCCGGATCCCTACGCCCCACCTCTACACAAGCCCCGCCCCAGCACGGTAGAGGCGGGGCTGGAGGATGTACCATAGAGAGGAAGTGTAGAGGTTCCCGGAACCCGCGTGGACCCAAGGGAGGAAGCGAAGAGCGCCATCTTTGGTGCGGGCAGGGGAAAAAGTTGGCGGTGAAAAAGTTTCTGTCCTCAGTCTTGTTTATTTGGTGAGATTGAATTGCTTCTTTCAAAGCGGTGCTCCGAGTTGCACACAGATCTCTTCTCTAGTTGGTTTGCTTTTTTCCCTAACTGCTTCTACTCCCTTTCTTCGGGAGCCTAAATTCTGAGTGCCAGTGTTTTTTTCCCTCACGTCTTTTTGTTGTCTATTTTATCCTGCTCAGAACCAACTAAATCCATATTGTCCAGAAGGTGGGTAGTTCAGTGCATTTTTCAAAAGCATCTAACGTTAGAAAATTTGGGCTTTGCCACATATTTATACCTGAGGCTAACCATTTGTAAATTCTAAAAATGAAGAATCGCGTGTAGTGTATGTAGTTTTAGTGTCACAGGCTTTGAAGTCAGTTCTGGATTAAAGTAAAGTGACTCAAATTTGGCCTGTGTGAACATCCATGGGCAACATATGTTGTCTTTCTGATCCACACCCTCCAGATTTGTGAAAAGGACAGTATTATAATAATGAATCCAAAATTACGTACGAACGTGAATATTTAGATGAGAAAATAAATTACAGCTCCGCCCCACCCCCTAGGCGCCGCCCCTCAAAAGACGCGGCCAGCTGCCCAGTGAGGGGGTTGCCTCGGTAACCGCTCAACAGATCCCGGAGTTGCCGGAGCCCGCAGCTGTCCCGGCGCTGGGGGTCTTTAGGGTCCACTGCGGCCAGGTAAGGAGGGGTCTTAGTCCAACCGCTTTTAGTATTGATTAAATAGAATCCTACTTCCTGCGGAGACTCCTTTTTCTTGCAAAACTAAATTTTGGGATCTCTTTGTAAATACCATCCTTTAAAACCACTTCTCTCAAGGACTAAAGTCTTCATTCTACGAATATTTACTGACTGCCTTCTGTGAGTATAAATATACCTGAGTGGCACCTAACCTAGGCAGAAGTGCTACTCCCAGGAGATGGACTTCTTGTAAAGCCCAAAACCGCCTGGAGAGTGCCTCAACTGCTAAAACTGTAAGGGAACTTTCGAACTTTGTTTTAAATTATAGTATATATACAAAGCATAATGTGAGACATTAGATTGTAAATTCAGATTTGAGAAATTCAAAAAAGTAAATATTTAAATTATTTGTTTTTCTATATAAATCGCCTTTTCATGGCTTGGGACTCCCTTTATTAAAAACTAGAAGACTGGCCATGTTAGTTCTGGCATTTTTCAATGACTTGAATCTTTTAACTAGAAAAAAATAATTTAGTTCTCTTCTGTGTCCTAGTAGAAACCAGCTCTTCTGAATATGAGTTGAATACTTGCAAAATGTTTCTAATTAGGACCACTCTGAAAATACCTGCAGAATTGTTTCCAGTCATTTGTTTTTATTTATTACGTTATACTATAATTGAGCACTTTCATTTGAAACTTGTCTTGGTTTGGTTCACCCAGAAGCAGATCCTGAGCCCAGAATTTGAGGGCAAGTAGTTTACATGCAATCCCAGGAAACAGCAGGGAAGGAATGGAAGTTAATAAAGGGAATAAATAATATTAAGCAAACTTCTCTATGGGCCAAATTCACTGGGACAGCCTGGGATGTATGTCCCAGTTATCCCTTCCTAAAGGGCAAGGAATCTGAGGTATTTATTCACCAACTCCCATCAGTTATTAGTTGAGGCTGGTCAGGACTGAACATTAATTCCCTGAAATTGCCAGTCTGCCCTGTGCTCAGACAAAATAGGTTCTGACAAGAACCTTTAGGAAAAAAGTTGTTAGCATTTGAAAGTTGATGGAAAAGTACATGCCAAATGAATATGGAGAAGGAACTAATAGCGTCCGCTATCTTCCAACCTTTGCATCACTGATATCCCTTCTTCCACCACATAAAGTTCATACTATACTGTCTCTTCACTGATTCTTCACGTTGTTTGCTCAACTAAATTTCTAAAAGGACAACAAAAAGAAGAATAGTGGGACAGGCTGCAGAATCCACTACTGCAGTAAATCCTAGGTCTGTAACTGATAATTCATCACTGTCCTCTTCTATCCCTTCACCCCCATTCTAGATTTCCTTTACCCTTGATCAGCACTTCTGGCTTAAGCTGTTTTCCCAGTAGGATCACCAGCCATTTCTGTGGGGTCTAAGCTTCTAATTACTGTGTCCTTATCAAATTGTAGTTGCCGCAGTTACCCATGAATTGGATATGAAAGTGTAAGGATCCCAATTATGTACTAGCAAGCCTGGGTCCACCTGCAGGACAGTAACTCCTTATATGCATGTGGCACCAATCAGATGGTAGCAGCAGTTTTTTTTGTTTTTTTTGTTTTTTTGTGAAACCTCATTCAGTGGGTTCCCTGATAGAAGCATCTTTCCCTTCGATCTAAACCAGGCCCTCCAGGCCATCAGAGCCTGAGTTGTGAGAAAGAGTGGTGCAAATTTTTCATGTCAGTCACTGAGAGTGATATGGGAGAGACTACTCCTACCTTCAACCCTTGGTTCAAAACATATCCTCGTTGTGAAGTACATCTCGAAGTCTCAGACTTACACAGTCCCAAACTGGCACCTTAGCTGTTTGCCTGCTGCAATCTCTGCTGTGTATGCAGAAACCAGGAAAATATCCACACGGTGGTCCCACAGAAACTTGGATGTGCTGTGAGACAGACTTGAGGAAAGCTTCCACCTATTACTGGTTCTCCATTTGCTTTCACTCTAACAGAGGGCTAAATTGGTATCTTGGGTTTTCTTATGTCAGTGTCAACTTAGCCCTTGAAAGAGGAGGATAGTCCCAATTCCACTGTCTATTTCTCTCCAGTTATAGGTTCCTTTGGAGAAGGATTTAGGAATCTGTACTGTAATGCTTATTAAGATGTTGGTGAGTCCATTCTTGAGAGCTCTTTGCAGCCCCTTCAATAAATGAACTCTAGAGCTAAGAACTGGGCAAATAATTTTATTTTCCACTGTGGCTGCTTTGGTTCACTTGCCCTGTATCATTTTTTGTTGTTTATTTTTAGAAACCTAAGTAAATCAGCACTTTCCTTACTACTCATTGGTCTCACTCCCAGGAATTCCATTGTTGTCAGCCATAACCACTGATCTCTGTGAGTCCTAATTCTTGCCATGCTAGGTTTGTCATTCATTATAGTAATTAGATTTGCTTTGCTTCTGATGGTTAAAGGCTGCCACCTAGCTTCTGCTCTTTCAGACCCTGTCTCCTCACTGATGCATGGGAACTCAGTATCATAGTATCAGTATCTCTCCCTTACCTTCAACTTGGCCTGTGAAGGACAGCCACCACTAAGCTTCTTAATGATGCCAGTGTCCTCTGCTAATTCACTCCTCGCATCACCTTCATGACCAAAGAACAGAGTTGGCAGATGAGTTCTCTGGCCTCATATAATAAGTCACTTAATGTGTCATTTCTGTGAGTCTTTGACATTTTCTTCCATACTCTGCCAAGGAAGTTCCTACATTTCTACCTCATTTACTGTAATCTATTGTTTTTTTCCCAAGCTTTAAGGAAACATACCTGCAGTGAATTAAGCTCCAAGTGACCTAGCCAGGATGTCAAACCATGAGTCATGGAAGAGAGTATTTATAAACTCTCTAGTCTAGATTCTTGCACCCAGCATCCTCAAGACCTTTCCCAGAGGTGTTCTCCTGATTCCTGTTAGTACCTCATAACCAGGTCCTACAGCTCTTAGGGTTCCCCCACTAACTGAAAGTAAGCCATTTCTGTGAAATCTTCCATACACCAAATGGGATAAAGCAGAGAAACAATTATCATTAATTTTATAGAAAAATTTTGAGCATTCCCCAGACCCCTAAAAATAAGCTCCCAAGTCATACCAAATAGCACATAACCTATCTAAAATGACATGAACTTATGGTAAAAGCAGGCATTATAGGATAAATATATAGTTTATCTGTATAGTCATTCCCAGGGAAGGAGCTGGTGGGCCTCTCACTGTTTTAGGTGCAACTGCCTCTAGGTCAACTACTGCAAAACAAGCACTGAACACTATTCTGCTTTTCATCTTTCATAGTAAAAGCAAAAATCCCCTTCAGATATCTTTTGCTTAGAGAAAAAGATGCAGATGCAGGTCTGTATAAATGTGATACCTGTACTATTCTTTTTGTACCACTGCCTGCCCATTTGGGCAGAGCTGACTAGTTCTTTCTCTAGGAGCTGTGAAGCTTCTAGATTTTGCAGAGGGCAAGCATTGTCTTCTCAGGCAGCGACGTCATGTGAGACAGAAAGAGGCTACTATCTTCTGGAAATGAGGAGGGGGTTACTTCGGTTAATGCAGAACAGGCAGGGTTATCTAGGAATTTAAGGAACTCAGACATCTACCTAAATATCCTCTATCCCAGATCTTAGGGTCCTGGTTTTAGTGTAGTTAAGAGATTCTTTAAATGTACCACCTCTCCAAATATTTTAGATGCATTTTCTCTTTTATAACTACATTTTATAGTAGCATTACTTAATTGTTTTAGTATTAAGAAAAACTTGAAATTTCAGCTCTTTGGTTCGTGAAGATTTTTGTCTCAAATTTTGTTAATGTACTAGTGATATTTTGTACTATGTCTTCTTTTGCAATGGCATCACAAATAGTATTGGTATATGAAGCCCATAGGAACATCCTTAACTTCTACAGAGAAATACCATCATGTTCCATTTATCTAGAAGCATAGCGCCTGCTCTATCCATTTTTCATTATCCCATGAATAATATCACAGAATACTAGGACATAATTTTATTCCAATTTTGAAGTCAGCTCATAAAATCCTCTTATAAGCTATTGTAATTTTCCCATAAAGGGTTTTATACAATTTGTTATCTTGGTTGCCTTACATCTTGGTAAGGTAAGTCATATTTATTTTAGTTATATTTTCTAGCTATTTTTGGTGTATAGAAATGCAGCAGAATTTTATATAATGATTTTAAATCCAGCAAGTTGGATTATCTCATCAATCCTTAAAATTTACCTGTGATATATTTGAGTTTTCTTTGTAAACAGTCATATTAATTGTTTGTAAAATAGTTTTCCTTCTTTTGTCTTGTCCTGGCCTTGAAAAGAGCATTAAAATACTCTATCATTAAATAACATTTTATATTCCTATCAACAGTGTATAAGATATCCAATTTCTTAAAATCCTCACCAGATGTGGTGGTGTTATATTTTGTATAGCCATTCTGATAGGTAGCTAGTCATATCTTATTGTGATTTTTATTTACATTTCTCTAATGGCTAATGGTTTTGAACCTTCTTTCACGTGCTTATTTACCGTCTGCTTATCCTCTTTGTTGGAATGTCTTTTCAGATCTTTTGCCCATTTTTGAAATACATCAATATTTAAATTGTTCAGTTTTGAGAATTCTTTATGTATAATCAGTTATCCTACACAATTCATTTTTTATCCATCCATTTGAAATGCCTCCTTTGTCACAATTGAGTTCTCTATCATCTCTCTGTCTGTCTATAGTAAAACTGGGGTCCCTGCATGCATGACTCCTCACACATGCATACAAAGTCAGTCAGATATAAGAATTTAATTTTATGTATTAACTTGGAGACAATATTGCTGAAAATTAGATTTTCCCATCCAGAATATATCATGACTTTGGATTCATTTGGGTCTTTACTATCTTTCAGCAAAATTTTATCATTAATACTTCTATATTTATCATTAGTGTTGCCATTGGTGATCTAAAAGAAAATTACTGTCTTTTAAAAATATCTTTGCCCTGTCATTTTGCGTACTTCCAATAATGACATGATCATCATTTTGAAGTTTCCATTTTTTGTTTTCTTTGATCCAGTAATATTTAGAGTATTATTTCTTTTTAATTTTCAAGAAGTAGGGCTTTAAAAATAATTTTATAATTCTTTTTAATGTTATATTATTGTGATCAGGAAATCACCCTATATTATTTTTACCACTTACATAATATAAAGACTATGAGTATATGTAAATATTTTATGAGTATGAATATATAAATAGTTTGCAAGTACCAGAAAGTAGAGTAGTATCTCTATATAAGAAACAAACCCAACCCCCCAAATTATTACTTGAATCATTTCTGGATAGAGAACCAGTTTCTTCAAGAGAACCATTGTCATCTACAAACTTAGTTCTTTTAATGAGAATTCTGTGTCTGGAAATCAACTTCATAGCCCAACTAACAGATTCCAAAAATAATTTTAAAATGTTTGTTCTTTCATAGATATATAAAAGAAATTACAAGTGAAGAAATAAAAAAACTACCTTTGGGAAAGTTTTCTTTTGGCATGGAATCAACTAAAGCTTCCTAAAATATGAATTCAATAAATATAACCAGCATTACCTTTTCTATTTCTGTATCTATAGATATATAAGTATAAAAATATGTGTTATATATTACATAGATAAATCTGTAGAGATATATATGCACATACACATACACAAATATATATGTATAGCATCTAATTTGATGTTTAATGGAATACATAAATCATAACATATATACATATATGTGTTTTCCTTTAATTTAGTCTTTCAAAAACAATCTGCTTTAGCTTTAGCTATCTTTTATACAGCAAATTGCTTGATTTTAAAATGCTTTTGTCCCAAACTAAAACTTTATTATTGTTTTAGTAAATGAGTTAACTTTTGGGATTGGCAAAATCCAAGCATTTAATGATATGAATAGCTATAGGACTAAGCAAATTCAGTTATTTTAATTCTTAACCTACCTGCCTGCTCTAATTAGATTAGGCACTGTGACAAACTTACTCTTTCTTGTTTTAGCATTTTTATTATGACCTCTCAAGAGAAGACAGAAGAGTATCCCTTCGTGGATATATTTGATGAAGATGAAGCTGAACTTAGCTTTCTGTTATCTAAACCTGTTTGCTTTGTTATATTTGGGAAACCCGTGAGTTATCTCTTTCTTATTTAATGCAATTATTTTATATTTTACCTTTATGTTACTATAGAAGAGTGAAACCCCATTGTGCTAATTTTTGAGTGTTTATTAGGCTTTATTTTAACTTAAAATCTAATAATGTTGATTGTAAATTCATATTTCTCTCATCTCACACAGTAATTAAAAAGAAACTTCAGTTACATTTATCTTTGTTTTTACATACTGAAAAAATTAATTCTTCAAAGTGTAGTGCACCATGGCAATTGTTAGTATACGATATAAGATTATTTGAGACTTAATTTGCATATAAAACTTTCTCTGAATATGTGAAGTTGGCACTTCACTATACAGACAAACTGGGAAGTTCTCCCCTTAGTATCTGAAACTACTGGAAACAATGAACCTCCTTACCTACAATGGGTGGCAGACCTGGGTATTGTCTTTCCACAAACAGGAAGAAAACAAAAATGTCAAAAGATAGCTTGCTTTTCTAGACAGTACTAGTGTGGACTTCTAGAGAAGAGCTATTTTCAGCCCCTGAACTAGTTGGTAATTAACTTTAGAGTACCTGAGCTAGTTAATTAAAGAACCTCTTTAGAATTGCAGAAGTCAATTGCATCATTATTGACTTAATTTTATGTGGACCCTGAGACACAGGTATCAAGAAGTGGCATCATTATGTTTCTCAGAGTGTAACAGAGTTTAAAAAGTCAACAGTGAAAGCAAGACCTTTTCTGTTTAGATTATGAGACCTTTCAAAGATGTGTGTTAAGAAGGAATATTTTGCTCTTAAAAGTTACCGAATCAAAGTCTGTCAAAATATTCATGATTATAAACTTTAGGAAGGAAATAAAATTATGCATCTCGATATAATCACAATGGTTTATATTCAAAATTACAGAATTTGACAGTTGAAAGAGAGTCAGGAAAACAATCAAATACCTGGAAATACCATTATGGTGCAGGTTCCTGGTTTCAGGGCTCTTGTCTTAATTAAAATAATTTTATCTAAATCATAAATATGGCAAATGCAACCATAGAGAAAAATAAAGCTATAAATATATGAGTTCTACTCTTTATTTCATAAGAAAGCATTTACTTGCTAATCATGTAATAGAATCTTCAAAGATGAGAATATCTGTTTCACTGTTCTATTGGGTTTTAAATATCATCTTTCTTTTTAAGGGAGTTGGAAAGACAGCATTAGCCCAGCAGATAGCACAGGCATGGAAATGTGTTCGTGTAGAAGGTAAATTTTACCTTTTTTGTCTCAATATTTTATTATGAAAACTTTCAAATATTCATAAAATTTGAAAGATTTATACAGTGAACAGCCATATAACCATCTGCTACCATCTGGATACTAAAATTAGCATTCTGCTTTATTTGCTTTATCAAATGTCACTATCAACCCAGTTTGTGTATATATATATGTACATATATATATATACCTTATTTATATATATACACACATATATATGTATATTTATTTTTTAAAGCTTCAAGCATATTTTGCTTTCTATTGATCATAGTTTTATTCTTAGAATTTAGGAGAGTATATGAAATGTCCTTGATTCTAGTCTACTGCCTCAACTGTTCAGTTCTATAATTTCATTATTTAGGCTTTGAGAGGTAAGTGTGTTTTGGGTGTTACCCTATGAAAAAATGAGGACAGAAAAAATTTTCATAGCTACTCTTGGGAGCATTTCCAAGACTTAATTATGTCAATTTTTTTTATCATTATTTATAAATTTATTTGTTTTATATAAGGATTGATATCTTTCTCCTAACTATTCTTTTAATCAATAAAATGATGTCCTAGTAAAAAAAAAAAAATAAGATAAAGGTAGAAATGAAATAGACAAAAGAAAAAGGTTTAACCTCATAGTTATTCAAATAAATGCTGATTAAACTAACAACAATCCATATTTGCCTGTCAAATTGGCAGTGACCTTTAAAGTTTCTGCAACCACTATTGGCAGTGACTGTTCTATGTTCTGTGAGTTAAATGTAATGTGGTTCAAATAACGATTTAATAACATGTAGTGCACACAACTTTTAAAATTTCTTCTTTGATCAAAAAAAAGTCATTTGTAGGTAATCTTAAAGAATACAAAATGTTCGTAGATTATTAGCTAGAAACGTAATTTAGCTCCTGGGTCCTCCCCTGAGTAATCGCCTTGTCATTTCTATCTCAGGATGCTTTCATCAAGGGATGAAGTATTTCTCTTAAGAAGGAAATAAATCATTGGAATTTCAGCCCCAGGGCCCCCTTTTCTAGTCAGTGTTATCTGTTTTGACTTGTCCTCATGCATTCTTTTCTTTTATACAGTCAATAAGCAGAATTAGTGGGCTCTGAATATAATGGTGTGGTTATGGAAGTATCTGGATTATTAATACTAGTGTTTACATATGGTGCATTATTTTACAAGTACACTGTCATTGCACCACTTCATTTCATCCTCACACTCCCTTGCATTCTACATAGAACATCACTATGCATGGTGCAGAGGTGTTTAGGAAGTTAGCTACCCCAAGATAATTTAGCTAGCCAGTGGCAGAGACAAATTCTCTGTGGAATACATTCTATTGTATTTTATTTTGGTTAGGCTTCAAATAATTTCATGTGTATAAATGTGCTTTGTGAACTCTAAAATGGTATACTAATGTTAATCTTTGTTACCAGTTCCAAAGCACACAAATGTGTTTCTTGGACAATTCTAATAGCACCTTGTGCTAATATTTTGAATTCATATTTTAGCTTTACCAATTTTGGAAGAACACATGGCTGCTGAAACTGCTTCAGGACTTATGGTAAATAAATCTGTTTCAAAGTTCCTATGATTCTTTTTTGAAAAACTTTGCACCAGAGATATATTATTATACAGTTATGTACAATATCTGTACTTGTTCTAGTTGCAGACCATGCTGATGAGAGGTCAAAGCATTCCAGATGAATTTGTCACAAAGTTAATGTTGGAGAAGCTCAACTCCGTAGAAGTCTCTCACTTTGGTATGTTCATTTTTATACGTCAGTGACTAGCAAAGCAACCTTAAACCTGGTGCTTTATGTGAGGCACATATAATTTCTGGAGTTATTTATTTTCTGACACAGGAATCCAAGAGTCTGAATTCAATTGGTCAAGTAAGTACTTTTATTTGCTTGCTTACTTGTTTTTATTCTACAATAATAATTCTACAATAATAATAATAATAAAATAATAATAATTTCACATGATTTAATCCTCTTTAGCATGCAGCAAAAACATCAGAAATCTGCTGTGGTCCTTCTCACAGTGCTCACAGCCTCTACTGACTGTTAACTCATTCACCCTGAGTTTGTTATTAAGGCCTACCAGTGTTACATTTCTTTGCATTCATCCACACCAAAATCCAGGAATGGGAACTAGAATAGCACCAGCTCACCCTCTGCTCTGTGCACTGGCAGGCTTCATCTAGCCCGTTCATCTAGCCTACCTTCTGACTCTACGCTCAAACAGATGCTCAACTGGGTAGCTTTATTAAAGAAGAACATTTAGAAAACTTTTATAATCTCAATAAGTTAAGAGAGAACATTGTAACTCTTAACAAAAAAGGAATAAAAACAGAGTACAATTTAGTAAAAACTATAATTGCACAAGCAAATAAATAATGGAAGCAGCAAAACAGACATCATGGCAAAGTGTATTTATATTCTCTATATCTAAGGGTGCAAAGAGTCTGCTAGTGTAGCTATATAGAAAAATCTATCTATAAATACATAGTGTGGGGTTCGGGTCACCCAAAGAATCCATGACAGAGTTAGGCGAGTGAGCAAGCAGAGATTTAATTAGAGGGTAAAGGGATGGTGCCGACCAAGCTTCAGACCCCATGGGTTCAGTGTTGCTTCACATATCAGACAGGTACAATGAGTAAGCAAATTGGGTTCCATTAGTGGGAAGCAGAGAGAGGATGGAGCCAGCCAAGGGAGGCTGACTCTGCTTGCCTTGCCCGTGGTCTGAGTTTTTAAGGGAAAATCCCACATGGTGAGGAAGGGGGATGGAGAGAGGAGGTCTGCAGACAAGGTTTCAGTTCCTGATTGGGCAAGGTGACATTGTCCTTTGAAGTTATTGGTGGTCTTCTTCAACTTGTGTCATTCCTTTGTTTCTTGGTGGAGGGTCTGTCCTGGTCATGTACTACACATCTCACATGTCGAACTCGTCCATTGGCTTTCCTTATTGATCCGGATGTATTGCAAAATACCCGGCAAGATCAAAGAAACATTTTAGAGTCTGAATTTTTGGAAGGAGCTTTTTATGTATTTAGCCGGCTACCGTGGGGGTAATAACCCAAATCACAGTGGTCCCAAATCACAGCGGTCCCAAGAGCACACCACTCAGGGCTTGTATAGGCATACAGAGTGGCACAGAGAACAAAGGCAGTTAATAATTCTTGTCAAGAAATCAGGTTCCCATGTACCTAACATTTTTAGCATTTTTTGTTATCTGAAACCCCTCTTTTACAACCCTCCTTAGTCTGCCCGGCATCAGAAATGCCCCTATATCAACCTAAGGTATCCCGGGTGTCACAGAAGCAGAGAGAGCCGCCAACTTAAATTTATTGTCTAAGGTGTTTTACAACCAGAGAGCATCCTGCAGCACAGTGTAAACTTCCCTGTGTCTCAGGGCTGAGTTTTGTGAGATAAGGATGTGAATTAAAGTTTTTTAATTCCCTGCTTCAGATGCATTGCTTCAGTGCTTTCCAAGACTGGGTGCTGGCGCCAGGCAATTCACTGTCCTGATAGCTGAACTTTAATTCCTGGTCTAAGGCTTGCTCTTGTGGGGGTCCTGATGCGTAGTCTTATCCATATGTCATCTCTCTAAATTATGTGTATATATACTATTTATATATCATCTATTTATTGATTTAAAAGGATAAACTTGGGAAAAAACATTCAGACCAAAAAGCTGAAACTGATTGAAACTGAAACAGGTATATATGTCAGTAAGAACTTTTTTGTTTATGTTTTTTGTCTCACCTTACCTCTTGAAAAATTTAGACTGATTCACATAATCACAAAAAGGTGGCATAAATTTTAAGTACTGGCAAAAAGAGAAAGAAAAAATGTGAAAAAAAAAAAAGAAGTCAGCTTGTTACAGCTCTCTTTACCGACAAAAGCCACGCGTGTGCATTTTTAGAAGTAGTGAAGACAGCTTTATTGTGCGCAGGTTCAGGTTTTGGAATCCTGAGCGAACAGGGGAGTTGGAAACACACTTATATAGGGTTAGAAGGAGTGTGGGAGAGGGGAGGTGTAAATCAGAACAAGAATTACAAGCAGAACACAAGTTATTTATTTTTAAATTCTTCACTTGGGCAATACACAGGATTCAGTTTAGTAAACACATATTTGCAAAAAGCACATAAGACTCCATTCTCAGGTAATAAAGAAAAGTCCTTTTATCTGGCCAGTAACCTTTTCAGCTGTCTCTGGCAACATTCCAGCCAGCCCAGACTTCAGGGCGCTTTATAGCTCAGTGAGTTTTACAGCTGGCTCACAGCAGCTGGAAGCAGGGGGCTCAGTTTTTCTTCTACAAACTATGCCACTCACAGTACTCTTAGCCTTTTAAATTTCTTATTATGGAAAATTTCAGACAAAAATAGAGAGATTGACATAAAATCTACCCCCAATAAATTGAATTTATTACTCAATTTTGACAATGACAACTCTTATCTAAATCTTTTCTCATCCTTACATCTACCTCCACCCTTCCCCAAACCACTTATTTGGAAGCTAGTCCATATCATATCAGATTATCTCTAAATGTTTTAGTTTGCATCTTTAAAAACAATGACTTTTTAAACCTAGTATCGCATTATCATTATCATACCTAAAAAATTATTACTAACTAGTTTGTGATCATATTTCACTATTTGTTTCTATATTTTTTCCAGTTAAATTTGTTTTTGTTTTGAAACAGACTCCAACTAGATTTCACATATTGCAATTGATTGCTATGTCTCAAGTTTTAAAAAAATCTGTATCGCCCGACCTCTTTCTATCCTTTCGTGTTTTCTTTATTGAAGAAACTGGTTTCTTTTAGAGTTTTCTACATTCTGGATTTTGCTGATTGCATCCCCTGGCGTCATTTAATTTATTCTTCTGTTCTCTAGACTTCCTTAACCCTGTTACTTGTCCTGGGGAGCTGCCAGAGGAAAAGTGGTATAGACTATTTGAGAGCCACACTATTAGTATACAACTGCAACATATACATAGTTACTAGGCATGCATACACACCCCTGGGCTCTTTTAAAGGCTTTAATGGAGGCAGCCCAGGGGTCTCTTCTGCACTGCCTGCCCTTACCCTCCCTATAGCATCCCCAAAGGGATTTCTTAGCAGCCTAGCACTCTGTTTCACACAGTTTGAGAGTTTCTGTTCAGCATGGAGTCTTTCTGATATTTGCTCTTACCCAACAGCTTGCTGTCCCTAAATCCCTAGTTGCCTGGGCTACTGCAGAGTAAATATTGCCAATTTTTATTTCTGTGTTGAAGTCCTTTTATACCTTGAGCTTTGAACACTATTTAGAAGTAACATTTAGACAATCTATAATTATAGCCCTTTATATTCACAACCCATCATGCTGTGTTGTTCTTGAGTCGAATCAGTGCTCATGAGCTATATCCCCACCCAAAAGAAAAAGGTAGTAAGTGCCTAGGCATCCTGAGATAACCCCTCTCTGCTTCTTGCTTCTAGATTCTGGAAAAACCTATTTTCCCCAGTGAATGATGGACAGCCCTGGTCTGGGAATGTCTTGCCCCAATTGTATCACTTTTCCAGTGGTCTTATATGTCACTGGTTTCTAATGTGTTCACTTATGTCAGGCTGACTTTGTGGGAAAAGGCCTGCCTACCACTTCCAGCAACTATAAAGAAAAGCCCTGACACCTCCTGTAACCTGAGCTTGCTGGAATGTAGGCAGCAGACAAAAAACTTCCTGTGCTTGAAACCCCTTCCCTAATTTACATCCCTCTCTTCCCTAGTCTGCTCTAGCCTATATAAGTATGTTCTAACCAGAAACCAGGGCTCAGCTCTTTGAGGAAGAAATCCCAGCTGAGACCACACATGTAATAAGTCTGCCTAAAATACTTCCAAAGAGTGCTGGCTTGGTTTCTCCTTCTCCTGAAAAACTGCCGAAAAACTGTAACAACTTGAGATCAGAAGATTGTTAGGGCTGACTACACATTAAGCTACTCTGTATCTCTGAATTTCCCATTCAATCTGAAAGCAGTAGCACACCTTCTTCAGTTTTGTAGAGCTAGGTAATACCTTCTTCCCACTGTGCCAGATTGTGGGTAAGGGCCAGTTAGCTTCCCCTGGGCAGTAGTGTGGCCAGTCTTTCAGTTTTCCACTGGTGGTGGTGATGAAGCGTGGGCACTAGCTTGGAAAGTGCTTACTCTTGCCTATGATAATACCTGCAGGGCCTTCCAGCATGGAGCAAGCTGGTGTTCACCATTCCTTTATCTTCACCCCGTAGGGCGAGAGCTTGGTAATGGGGTCAAGGAGATGTGGCACAGGGAGAGAGAGTCCCATCTGTGTGTCCATCTTCACACGTCTCTGGGATTAGAAAGATTGGACTGTGGGCTCAGTAGCTCTGGTCTGTTCACAAAGAAGTATCTCCCTGAGATTTTCCCAAAATTGCATCTAAAAACTAAGTTATTTCACTCCAAATTGTCAACAGTAAGGCAAACTAAAGTGATATAACTGTCTCTCCCACACCTCTTTCATAGATGCATTCCTTCAGTTGGCATATGAAGATACTGGTCATCTTCTACTGGCTTGATCCCTCAGATCCATCCAGCTCAGGACATCCCGGCTATCCAGATGTAGTCACGAGCTGTATAACAACATTTTGGTCAATGACAGACCACATATACAGTGGTGGTCCCTGTCTGTAGCCTAGATGTCTAGTATGTTTCCCATCTTGGTTTGTGTCAGTGTAATCTATACTTGCAACTATAAAATTGCCTAGTAACACATTCTCAGAACATATTCCTGTGTTTAAGTGACACATGACCGTGATGACCAGTCAGGAGAGAGCCAGACTTCGTTGTGCAACCCACTCTTCTGCCTCCACCAAAAAAGAGAGCAAATATGAAACTCATTCAAATATACATGTATACCTGACATTCAGTATGCATGTACAATGCTGTCAGATGTCCTTGTTGTGTCAAACTCATTCTATCACTTTTAATAAAGTGTCTGCCAAATATGAAAGCTGACTAGCCATAATTGTCAATTGTTCTTCCAAGAAAAAATTGTTCTATTAAAATATCAGAAAAATAATTTGAAGAGGACACACCCTGAAATGGCTGAAATAGCTAAGGTGCCGATCATGGAAAGACCAAGGGCCCAGGTTTGAAACCCAGGGCTAGGGGTTAAAAAAATCATTTGAAGATCATTAATTCTCACTGAACGAGATGAGATTTTATTATACTAATAAAAGTTTCTCAAGCAAGAGGGTAACACAATTAAGTAAATATATTAAAATTAATGTAACAATGATAAAGAGGGTGGATGGAAGATTTCAATGAGAAGATTTAGGTTTCTGAGTAGGAATGCAAGCAATAAATGTACTAAGCGAAAATCATGTTGATAATGTTCTGCTTATTGTACCATAAGAGGGCATATGTGTCTGTTTTATTTGTTTTTATAACATAAAAACATTAAGTACATGTAAATTTTGCTACATTATGAAATGTTAATTTAAGAAAGCAAAATATCTATCATGTAGTTCATAACCTTTACTATTCATCATTTCATTTTCCTGACACAAGTTAAAATAATAGCATGGAATATCCTTCTCTAGATACCTCATGTCCCTAAAATAAGTTGATCTGAATTTTTAAAGATGTGTCTTCAACTAATCTAATAGTTGTTTTTTTTTTTTTATTTTGAGGAAAACATCAGAGTCATATAGGCAATAACTTCAATAAGAAATGAAAATTTTTTGACATTATTTTGACTTGCATTAGTATTCATCAATAACTAGATGATTTTTATAAGTAATATTAATAAAGCCACGCTCATTTTTGATAATATTATAAAATTTTAGCAATTCTATTTTACTTTACAGGTTATATAATCACTGAAATACCAACACTTTCGCAAGATGCCATGACTACTTTGCAGCAAATAGAATTAATTAAAAATTTAAATTTGAAGCCTGATATTATAATCAATATTAAGGTAAGAATATTTGTTGTTTTTCTAGTATAATTAACCATTAATTTTGGTAGTAGTAAAATTGAATCAATGTTTTCAAAATTTTTAAGTAGCTGGGGAAATAATTTATGCCTCAATCATAGGGACTGAGTTGACCTCCTCATACCTCTGTGCTTTTGCACCTGCACCCACAGAAGACACCTTGACTCTTTACCACGCTTAATCATAGTCACCCTTAAAATTCGGTTCAGGCATCATCGCTTCAGAACTTTCCCCGGCAATCACCCCATCCTCAACAACATATACCTGTTCTCTCTTCCTCTCCCCCTTTCCCTCTCCCTCTTTCTCTTACATACACACACACACACACACACACACACATACACACTCCTTTACTTATCACACTAATGATGACTCATGTCAGTCTCTTCTCTATCATACTACCTCACCCTATTGTAATTGTCCATTTTCTTTTAGCCTTGAAGGCAGGAACCATGTCTTGCTCATATAAATATCAACTGGAACAACATATGGTATCTAGAAGTTACCTATTAAGTTTACTAGTTAAATAAAATAAAAGAATAAACAAAAGACTTAGATATATGAGTGTTAAAGAACACACTACAAAGGAGATTAAGAATAAAGGCTGGGTCTTGTGTTCAACTCTTCTATCAGTTGTTAGAATTTGGTAAGTTACATTTAGGAATCTCAATTTCCACTTTACAAAAATAATACTAGCTGCTTTGTGGGGCTGTAATAAGAATTCAGCAGGGGTGAAGACTACTTTTGTTTGTGAATGTGAGTGACAGGACACAAGACTGTTGCCGGGAGGAAGGAGTTAACAAGATGATGGTAAAAGCCACTAGAACTCTGGTGGTGGATACGGTGTGAAATGCACACAGATTGAGGTGCTATTTCAATATACTAAAAAGGAGATAGCAATGTAAACCCAATAATAATAAGTGGAGCAATGTTTCAGGTACTTTAGATAGCATGTGCAGAAAGCTAGGATTCTGGAGGTGAAAGATATTCAATAAATATACAGCTTAAAGTTTAATGTGGTAAATAGTAAAATAAGAACAAATGGTTAGTTGGGATTGTCTCATAAAAAACGTGCTTATTAAATCAAAATGTTTAAAATTTGCCCTAAAAGAAATCAGTATTAAAAAGGTAGAATGTCTGAGTTACAAGTAACTTGATCAAAATTAAATTTTCAAAATATAAAAAGCATGACTGATAAACTCTGATGTGTGTAGCCTGTCTGGTTCCCCCAAAGGGTTTGACAGCTCAGCATAAACCAGATGGTCCTCCTGTCAGTGGAATTTTGGGTCATGGGGGAGCAGAGGTGGCGTCCACGCTGAGTTTGGCACAGTCTGCAGCTCCAGCCACAAGTCGAGGTCAGAGACCAATCAAAACCCCTGCTGGACACAAAGTGTCACACATGTGAATGTGTCTAATGAAGAGGGGAAGAAAAAGATCTCATTATTAATCAAGGTCTAATATAAACTAAGCCATGAGAAAAATAGGTTATACAGGAAATTAAGACCTGGTGGAATAAGAGCTCACAGATATACAGCTATAAGGGCCCAAATACTTAACTAAATTTGACTCATAAATTTGGTTTTATTTATGGTTACCTATGTACTGAGTCTCTTTAATGAGCCAAAGTAGAAAGGGAAAATGTGGCCACTTATATAAAATTCATATTGTCTGTGAAAAGATAAAACATTCCTCAGGAAAAATAAAATGAGAGAAATTTAAAAATGAGAGAAATATCATCCATGGGTGTTAATATAAAAGACAGTTAATGTAGAGAGTGAAGTCCATAACTCTGTTTATGTGTAGCAGGTGTTCATGGCAATTTCTACAGGGTAGGCAGTAAGTGCTCAGCAGGCCTGGTGTGAGCTAGAACTCAATACAACACATAGTCCCCCAGTGCTGTAGCCTATTGTGGGATAATGCCTGGCTTTTCTAGAGCAGAGATTCTTAGCCTGGGATTCACGAATCCTTAAGCCTCTATGAACCTCCTGAAACTAAATACAAAATTTTATGTGTATGTACATTTTTCGAAAGTGAAAACTAAAGGGATTTGTATTACAAAAGGGGTTCTGTACTGCAGGGATCTATACTACAAAAAAAAAAAAAAAAAAGATTAAGGGCTAGTGATCTGCTACAGCAGTGGGTCTTAGAGAACAATCTCAGTGCCAACTGTACACACAGAACTCAGAAGCTTTTGAGAAATGAAAATTTTCAGGCCATAGCCAAGAACTATGCATCAGAAACTTTGGGGTTTCATCCAGCTATCTGTGTCATCAGCCTTCCAGATAACTGCGTTGCTCCCTGAAATTTGAGGAGCACTGCTCTGAGACATATCCTTCAGACTCACCCTTTTATTAATCGCTTCCTGCAAGTGAGAACAGGAGACAACCAAAGGAAATAGTCTTCTGAATATCTGAAGAAGGGCAAATACATTTCTGAAATTATCTGAATGGGTTGGAACCTTTTCGTAAAAAGTTAGAAAGTCTAAATCAAAGTCTTGCCTCAATAAATACATCACATCTCCACAGAGAGGTGACATGAAGAAATCCTAGAATATGCAATGTAAGTTCTAGAGTTTCTTGCTTCTTCTGTTTCTCAAAGTGTGGTGCATGAATTGTAGGCCTCAGAACCACTGAGCATGCTTGTTGAACGATCTCCGTCTCACTCCGGATTTCGTAACTCACAGAGAAGAACAGAGAACTCTATACTTCTCTGTGTTCTACAGCTATGCCTTAATGCCTGAGCGCTACCACCATAGACAGTCATCTAGGATTTATAACCTCAAGCTATAATGTCATTATAATACACAGCAGGGCAGGGGCTATGATACCAAGGTCTGATTCCAAGTCACAGTGCCATCTGAGACCAAATTCTTAACCTCCAGAGCAGTCCTCTGAGCTGCACGAAGGGCTTTAAACAGAATATTGGATTTGTTACCTTGCAGCTTATTCGTTTAAGAATTGAGTACAATACAGCACATATGACAGACAGCACTTTGGAACAAGGAGGTTATTCAGAGAGTTTGGTTTTAACTGTTTTTACATTCCAGACCATTTTCTCATTTACAAAAGAAAAAGGTTAGACTTGAAAAAGTTTAGACCTTTTGTGTCTTATCTATGACCACCATTTGATGAAACACTTTATGCATGAAACTGTGAGCGTAAATACTGTTAATACATTTTTGTTGGAAATGTGTAGATATTCCCTCATTTTCTTCCATTCTTAACCTTTTCAAACTAATCTGACAAAATTCTCCTGTGTACCTCTGCAGACTAAACCAGTTTTCCATTCTATTTCTCTGACTCTTTCTTACTGTTCTTCTAACCCTCTGCTTTCATCTTAAAATTTCTGATACTTTCTATATATGTATATTTCAGATAAGGAAAAGTTTTGTCATAATATAAAAGTCATGTCTTGTGCCTCTTTTGGTGTATAAGTAAACCTAATACAAAATGCCATTTCCTCAATTACATTTGCTAGGTGTTTTAAGGAATTTTTTTGTTTATGTGTTGCCTAATATAGTAATAAGTAAAAGCACACTGAACACATTTAAGCAATTTTTAATGTTGTTTCTTAGTGTCCTGACTATGACTTATGCCAAAGAATTTCTGGGCAAAGGCAGCACAGTACCACAGGGCACACATACACGAGAGAGCAGTGGGACCCTGAGGTCATTGAGAAGCGCAGGAAAAAGAAGAAAGAAATCCAAAAGGAAGGAAAGGTAGAGGAAGAAGGGGAGGAAGAAGAAGAACAAGAAGAAGAGGAGGTAATATCCCAATATCATACACTATACTTTTAAAACTCACTATGATTAAATGATAGTATGGATAATAGAATATAGCAGATGCTTGAGAAAATAGCATTTTCTTTGCATTTTTATTTAGTCTGGAGGTAATGGCAAACGTATTTCCATGTTTTCAAACACTGTTAGATCATAGTCTAGAGGTCATCAGGTTTAACCTTCCTGTCAGTGTGGAAGTCCCTGTATATCCTGACACTTAATCTCCTTCATCCCTTTGCAACAGAGAATAACTGGTCACCTACTATGCAGGAAGCACTCTACAAGTCAGAATGAGGAATCAGGACCAAAAGAAGACAAAGTACAATATGGGGACCTAGATAACCCAAGCCTAGTTCAAATTATGCAGTTAACATAACCTAGACTCCAAAATCTGATGAGAGCACACGAAGAGAAATCTATAACCCAGTTGCGCTCTACACATTGTTATAGCCATCCTAAAGTCAATAATGATAAGCATTAATGCAGTATCGAATCAAAGACTTGTCTACCATGATTCAGTGAGGAAAATATGATATTAAGAAATCCGTTAACAGGTAATGAACTGGATTTGACCCATCAGGGCAGAACACAACATAGTTTGCCAATCCTTGCTCTACTGAAATGTACCTGCCTTTTCTATTACAGGTTAATTAAATCATAACTTTGATAATTTAGCATACATTTTGATAATTTATACAATTATAATTTATTATAATGTGTAAAATGCAATAATATATCAATATTATTTATAAATATGTTTTACAAATGTATAGAAAATATAATTTATTTTCATAATTTATAAACTATTTATAGTAGAGCCTAGACTCTGTGAAGTTAGATATTAGCTTATAGATCGGTACATTACAAATCATTTGTCACCCAGTAGAGATATAACCCATGAAAGTTAAAGTTTTATTGCCCTGCAGTGTATTAGGCAGCCTTGTCTTTAACTCTGCAGTCTTATTTCAGTGAATATAAATACTTCAGTTTTATCATCCTGCAGGTTCCAACACTAATGGATTAAATACATCTTAGGTGGCATTTGTTCATTCTTTCAAAAAGAAAGCAAAATTGTTAATATAAGAAAGCCCATTTAAAAAATATTTTTTAATTTCCTTGTGCAAATAAGGTACTAGATAATAGCCTGCTTCTATTCCAGACTTTTCCTTTAAAATAAAAAGAAAGGGAAATCCTGTAGAAAATAGGATCAAGTGTATCATTTTAACATGAATGAAGCACACCAGCTTAAATCAAAGCTCTAGTTGCACTCAGGTGGTAAGATAGAGGAGTCACAACTCGCAGGGGCCCTGGTTATGTCTATTTATAATGTTTGCCAGTGATTATTGGAAAGAATGAGGACTAGGGTAGGCTAGGACTGCTCTGTCCAATATGGTAGCCACTAATCCCATGTGACTATTTAAATTTAAGTTAATTTAAATTATATAAAATGTAAAATTTAGTTTCTCAGTACTAGCAACCTTCCAAGTGCTCGCAAACCAAATATGGCAGTACTACAGAACAGCACAGATGAGAGCATTTCCTTTCCTGCAGAAAGTGCCACCAGGTAGCTGGAGAATGCATGCGTTCCTCAGAGGACAGTTGATGTGGGAATGCTAGCCTATTTTGCCAGGTAGTCTGGTATTTCCAGAGAAGCCAAAACTGGCTTTTTCAAATGAAAGTATTCGCACCCAATCCAAACATTTAAAAATATGCTGTAGTCCAATGCTGTGGAAAATAATCAAATGTGTTTTCAGACTGGATTCAGCCTCAGGGACCCAGTTTGCTGTGATCTCTACATAGTGGAACCGAAATGTTCAGAAGTTAGACAAGGAACTTGCCCCTGCTTGGGTCGCTAGCCAATAATTATGTGAAACACTCTCCTGGAATTTCTGTGATAACTTTATAAATGTTCTCTTGTCTTCCACATTTTTCTTTTTTTTTCAAAGGAAAGATATAGGCAGCAATGAAGGCGAGTAGGCAAACGGGAAGAAGGAAGAGAGAAGAGGAGAAAGAGCTTTATTTATTTGTTATTTAGTTGTTCATGTTTGTTGTTCCCCCTGCCCCAGGTCTTGAACCCTAGACCTTGGGATGTATGTGTGACTGCCCCTAGGTATACTAGACTGCTAGACCACCAGGGCACACCCTCTTCCCTTCCACTTTTGCAGTCCTCTAGATCCCATTCCAGTGTTTTAGAAATCAGAGCTGTTTACTAAAAATATGACCTTTTGTGACTTTCTAACACATGTAGATGAAAATCCAAACACCTTCACGTGGCTTACAAGACCAAGAACCCAGCCTCTCTGACCTCATCGCCACTGTCTGCCTCTACCGCACCTTCAAGCCTTTGCACTTCTATTTCCTCTGCCTTCTGTCTTGGACACTTACCTTCGCATCCTCACTTGCCTGCTCCTTCTCCTTGCCCAGGTCTCTCCCCAGACATTCCATCTTCACAGACAGAAAAGCAAGCAAATCTCTAGCCCAGAACTGCACAACAAACTGGACTCTAGCCATTAGTGATCTGAAACATGCTAGTAGCACATTTTGCTAAAACATAGAAAGGCACAGGCAAAGTAATTTATTAAATATATTTTGCTTATCCATTACATCTAAAATATTATAATATGCAGTCAACAGCAAAATTTTCAGAATGGTAGATCCTTTTTTCATGCTAGATTTTGAATCTGATGTGTATTTTACATTTCAGCATGTTCCCATTCACACTTGCCACAGTTTACAAGGGCTTAATTTGGACCATGCTGGAGAGCCCAAGTTTCACCCCTTCCCTGCTTTATTTTCCTCATAGCACTGATCACTTTCTGAAATTACACTATAGGCTTGCTTACTTATTTTCTGTCTACCCCACAGAATGTGAACTTTATGAAGTAGGGTCTATATCCCCTGTGAATTAACAGTGCTCAGCATACAGTAGGTGCTTAATAAGATGTTACATAATAACAACACACAAGTATGCTGGCACAGTCCACTCCTAGAGAGGGAAGAATGAGTGTGCCTTGGAAAAGTCGGTGTATACCATGACATTTTGAAATGTATAACCTTTAGCTTGCTAATTCTACTTTTAGAAAGAATCCTAAGGGAAATATGAACAACATATAGAGATTTAGATACAGAAATATTCAGTGCAAATTTATGTATAATTGTGAAAAATGCATGGCATTCTTTTTATCCAGCTGGAGCATAATGAAATAATAATCATATTTAATGATATTAATATATTATTTGACCATTAAAATAGCACTTAAAACATTTTAAGCAGGTTGTAAAATGTTTTCTATAATAGGTAATATGATTCAATTGTATAAAATGAGTATGTGTGCATTGATAAAAATTAGAATTAATAACTAGATAATAAATAGAATAAGAATAATAGGATAATAAATACGATATTTAAAGTATTGGGTTAAGAACTTCACATGTATTTCCTCTGTGTGGAAATATTCTTTCTTCAGAAATCTATATGGCCATCTCATTTGCTTTGGGGTTCTACTCAAATGTCACTTCTTTAGAGAATTTTTTCATGACTACCTGATGAAAAATAGCACCTTCTCTCATCACTCTCCATCCTCTCTGCCTTGTATTTTTCTTCCTGGTATCACCATCTAACATGTTATGTCTGTCACCTTGTTTGTGCTTTGCCTTCCCTAGCTGGAATGTGTGCTTGACATGCCCCATGTTGCTTTTGTTCACTGTCATGTCTGAAACTCTTAGAGGAGTGCCCAGCAGATAGTTAAGTCTTTACTGAATGAGTAGATTAACTACACACTTCAGGTATTCAGAGAAAATCGGATTTGTTTATTTTGTCTCTAAAAATCTGATCTTCTTCCCTCTACTCTTCCCTACTTATTAGGGAGCAAATATAAATTAATAAGGATCCAAATCAAGTTAAAGCTTTAGTCTATCTGATAAAGTCCTCTTAGAGCATTCAGTATCTCTGAAATACAAATCCTCCATTTCTAATCTTCTTTTCTCTCTGCTTCTCACCCCAAAATGGCATCTAGGTATAAGGAGGAAGAGATACTCTTGAAAATTAAGCACTTTTTTAACATAGACCTGTTTAAAATTTTCTTCTTCTCCATTTAGGCATTTATTGCTGAAATGCAATTGGTAGCAGAAACTCTTCAACATCTAGTGCAGAGGCCTGAAGATTATTTGGAAAATATTGAGTACATTATTAAACTCTATAAGGATATAAATCTTCAATGTTTAGAAGTAAGAATATGATAAACTGCTGAAAATGTGAATATTAACATTTGTATTTTATCACTGTTTAAATAGCTTTCAAATGTCCTCACCTCCATGTATTATGGGTCTGATTGTCCTCCTCTTCAGTTGTAGAATGCAGTTGGAATAAGGCTTCTACTCTTACAGACTGTTTTTCAGAGCAATGCTGTTTTACTCCTAAAAAGAAGCGATGCTGCTGAAAAGTGATAAATGAACACATTTTCCAAAAGTCACTAGAAGAATTTATTTAATGTTGAAGGTTAGATAGCCCATGTGAAGAGACTAGTTTGTGAATGCATTTTCAATTCATAATTTATGGATTTATCAAAACAAGTGTATACTTAAGGTACATCTTTTACCCTAAAAGGAATTGTTCATTTAAAATGCAATTGAAAGAAGCATTACCTTCCAAATTGGTTTCTACAGCTATTCCATTCAAAGGTGATAGAGGTAAACGTGATAAGACCACTATGTATTATAACAGGAATGTTTTAATTAAAATAATGCTCATTTAAAAGTTTGAGTACTAAAATTACTATAATATGAAAAGCATATTTTATATTGTCAAAAATTCAGGGCAGACTCTGCCAAGTTTGTGTTGGAGATTTCTACAATAAACATTACTGAAACTGGGTATTTGACCAGATGTCATACTAAGCAATACAACTATAAAGACACAAAAAACCAGTCCTCAAGTTGCCTCTTCCCCTCTGACAAAAAAATTTAAAAAAAATTGTTTCCTTCTGTTTTAGTATTTTTATATATTATTTAAAGACAAATGAGTGAGCAGTTTTTAGTCTCATTATCAAACCACCAAAATGAGAACCAAATTCGTGGGGTTAGAGAGAGGATAGGAACCAGGTTTTATACTCAGCATCCCTGATATTCAGCATAGTAGCCATAGTCTGGTAAGTTGTAAATGCTTGACAAATGTTCAGCTGAACGAATGATGAAATTACAAAGAAAAAAGAATGCTAGCTTCAATTTCATTACATGTAAAACTTCTAGAAATAAAATTTTTCAAAAAAAACACTCTCGAACTAAAAGACAACAAATTGGAAAAAAATCCACATCAAAAATGAGAAGAGTTAAAGCTTTGTTATATTAAAAGGCAACTTGAGGACTGGTTTTTTGTCTGTCTTTATAGTTCTATTGCTTAGTATGACATCTGGTCAATACCCAGTTTCAGTAATGTTTATTGTAGAAATCTCCAACACAAATAATCTACTGAGATGAATTAGTGACAGATATAAGCAGACAATTAACAAAAATGAAAAGCAAAAAGGTAACAAGGCTGTTGAAAAATGTTCAGCCTCATGATAATAAAGAAAGGCTCATCTAAACAATGAAATGCATTTACATGATCAAATTTTAATGAACAAGTATAAGAATAATACTAGTTTGTTCATGGTAAAGCAAACACTCTAATACCTTGGTAACAGAATATAAATTACTATAGTTGTTTTTGGATACCTTGTCTACAAAAAGTCCTAAAGTGGAAAACTTCTAGGCCCTAGAGCAAAACATAGGTAAGAATTGATTGCCCTATTACCAAAACAAGAATTTCAAAACCTCTTGACTTTAGACCTAGGTAACACTTGCTAAATGTAGTAAAACAAATGTCTTATATAAGAATACTAGTATATAATGGGACGTGGATATAAAAGGGAGGAACCTCCTCTGATCTAGCTGAGATGTCTTGTTCCTTGGGAATCCAAGATCATCAAAATTCAGTGTGTCCAAAAGTCATGAAGAAAGCAATTTTTTTTTAATTTATATCCTGCTTCAGGAGTAATCCAAGGCTATGCCCTCATTCTTACCAATCCTGGAATTCCAATTTGACTTCTGGTCTGAACTGGTATGTGCATTTTTGGCCTTAAAAATGTTCACACCCTTTGACTTAGTAAGTTCACTCTTAAGAATCTAGTTAAGGAAAGAATCAAATACAGAAAAGCATTAAATACTTCTTTGTTCAGAACATGGTAATTTATGGTTAAATAAATAGTGCTGGCATAATGTGCTTGTCTGTCTGAAAGAAAAGAAACACTTAGAACCCAACCTGGCATAATAGTGCGAAAGACAAAATGTATAATTAAGGATATGATTTCATTCATATTATTGCAATAGGGAGAATGTTCATTAAGGAGGAACTTCTGGAAGAAAAAAAAGGGGTTCTAGGATTTTATGAAGGCAGGTATTCAAGGGAGCCATCCTCAAGTCTGAGACTCTTGTAGGAGTTTGGAGACAGATCTTATCCAAGTCCTTGAGGAAGGGTTTTTAGGTGAGTCTTACCTCATCACCATCCTTACTGTCTGAGACTACAGGACTCAGGTAGAGCTCAACACTGCCAATGTACAAAAATAAAATCTGATGGAGTCTAGATGTTAGCATTAAAAACAGTAGAAGAAAATGTAGGAGAGTGTTATTATAATCGTAAGATAAAGAAAACCTAATTTTAGAGAGAAAAATGCAGAAACACTGAAAATGAGTAGATCTCAATATAAAAATACCTTATATTACAAAAGATATGATAAACAAGGTCAAAAGATAAATCCTGGCAAGGTAGAATATTGGTAATCCATATGAGAGATAAGGGTTAAATACATTTTATAAATGGAAAAGAAACAACCTAATAGAAAAATGCACAGAAGTCACAATTGGGCAGTGTGCAGAGACGGATATCTGGATACTGAGCCAGAGGAATAAGTGAAACAAAGCAATCCCATTTTCAGTTGTTAGTTTGGCAGAAATCACTCTATGTATATATGCAGAGAAAAATGCCTCCAAAGATTTTCTACTAGGAAGGACTCTAAGGTTTTAGTGTAGCGAAAATCTGAAGGGAAAAAAAAAAGAGAAAAAAATTCATGGTAAGAACGCTCATTTAGGTTTTTGCAAATCTAGACTTTCTGTATCTTGAGCACTGAAAATAACATTCATTATATCACATATAAAGCCAGCAATTTAGCTTGAAATGTTCTTCATAGTACATTAAGAGTCTGATCTTGTATTCAGTTTTTCTAATGATCCTGAATTATAAGGCTTCTTTTCTGTTATCTGTAGGAAGTAATGGCTGAACACGATTCCCAGTATCTCATTGAACTAGATGGAAATAAGCCCCCAGAGGAGCTCTTCATGGTAAGTGCAGTGTTCAGTAAAACTATTCCAGAGTTAGGAAAATCAAAATTTGATGCCTGAATTATACTTATTTTAATGAAAATTAGACATATATTTAGATATTTAGCTATATTTTAAAAAAAATCACTTTCTGTACTTCAAACTTTGATGTTGTATTTATTCATCAGTTCATATTTAAATCAAAACTGCATTTGAATTTAAATCTCTGTATGACAAAAAGTGCTTCAAAGGAAAGAAAAAGCAAATAATAGCCAATAAGCAGATGATAAAATATTTGACATGAGTCACTAGGGAAGTGCAAATCAAAACCATAATGAGATAGCACACCCAGTGAAAGGTTTTAACATTCTTTAAAAAGCAGATGATAGCAAGCGTTATTAGGATATGGAAAATTAGAACTCTTATACATTCCTGGTAGGATTATTTAATGCCCACTTTGGAAAACAGTTTAGTAGTTACTTAAAAGGTTGAACACAGAGTTACCATAGGACTCAGTAATTCAACTCATTATTTACCCAAAAGAATCGAAAACAAGTGTTCAAATGAATATTTTCCATGAATATTTCATAACAATACTATTCACAATAGCCAAAAGGTAGAAACAGCCTAAATGCTCATCAGCTGATAATTTGATAATTAAAATGTGGTATATACAAGCAATGGACTATTAGTCAGTGATTAAAAGGATGAAGTATTAATACATGCTATGTATGAGTGGATGAATGTTGAACACATGCTAGGTAGGAAAAAAGTTACAAAAATCACATATTATGATACCATATATAAAATGTTCACAATAGGCAAACCTATAAAGACAGAATATAGTTTAGTGGCTGACTGAAAGGTGAAGTCATCACCCCTATGGGAGATCTCAGGATAAATGTGGAGTGACTACAAATGGATAAAGGGTTTTGGGGTGATGAAAATGTCTTAAGGTTAATTGTGGTGATGACTGAACAACTCTGAATATGCTAAAAACCACTGAATTTTTCACTTCAAATGGATGAATTATATCTCAATAAAACTATTATTTTATTAAAATACCTATTTGAAAATACAGTATTATTTTCATTATTAAAATAATGAATAACAATAGGGAAAATTATTTCATACTTATAAAAGAAGGCTGAAAAATCTCTTATTTTTAAATCTTTTTAAAAACTCTGGTACTTCAGTAAGAAAAAGGCAAGTAGCGCAACAGAAAAAACAGGCCATGTGCATGAACAGTAAATTTAGAAATAAATTCCTAATACTTAAAAGAAACTGATATAATCAAATTGCTAGTCAAATAAATACAAACTTAAAGAAATGAAGCAGCAGATTTAACAAATTTAGCCAATACTTATGATCGTGAGGAGGCTTTGAGGAGTGAGTGTTCTTCTAGTCTTTCAATGGGAACTTACACAATCTTTCTAGAAAATAGTATGTATCCAAAATATAGTTTTAATTACAGTCTGTCCAAAGAAACCCAACTTTTAGTAACTGATTCTAAAGAAGCAAATGAAGATAGAGAGAAGGTTATTTTTCTTTAAGATGTTTATAATCTGAAAAGAGCAAAAAATATTTTGGAAAGGGGTTTAAAGTGTGTGAATTTTTTTAGTTAATGTATGATTTTTTGCTAAAACACAGTAGTAAATCTTCTATTTATGTTAAATATACTAAATGCATCATTTAAATAAATTTAATTTGGCATCTTCTAACTTAAAATGTAAGGAAGAGCAGGTTAGTTCTTTTTTTCAAAATGAAAATATCGTCATCTGATTTAAAAAATTGTATACACTGCTTGTTTAAAAGTAATCAAAAGTACAAAATACAAAAATAATACAAAATAGTTTATACATCCATATTATAAAACACAAAGTATTATACAAAATAATATAAAAATACAATAATATCTTTTTAGTGGTTTTTATTATAGTAATTATTCTACATATTAAAATAATTTCCTCTGTATAGGTTCCCCATTCCTTAGAGATATTTTGACATACCATGCCCTCCACCAAATCACCCAGTGTCTTCACCATTGTCCAGTGGGCCTGGCCACCTTTTGCCCCTGCCCACCCCATTCCCTGTTGGTAACCTCAGTTCTGTTGCAAGAGTTCATGGGTTGATTTTGTTTCAACTGTTCTTTTGTTTTGTCTATTCACATTCCACCTATGAGTGAGATCATCTGGTATCTGTCTTTCTTCTTTTGATTTATTTCACTTAGCATAATCCCCTCTAGTTCCATCCACATTGATTCAAATGACAGGGTTTCATCTCTTCTAAGGGCCATGTAGTATTCCATTGTGTATATGTACCTCATCTTCTTGACCCATTCATGTGATGTTAGGCACTTACTAATTTCCAGTTCTTAGCTATTGTGAATAGGGTCGCAATAAACATGGGGATACATATGTCTCTGTGGATGGTGCTTTTGTATCTTATGGGTAGATGCCCAGAAGTGGAATGAGGGGATCATATGGGATTTCATCTTCAGTTTTTTGAGGAATCTCCAAAATTTTTTCAATAGGGGTTGGACCAATTTGCTCTCAATAATTTCTTTTTAAACACCTAGTACATTATGTAATTATTATAAACTCTAAGGATACAGATGAGGAGGATATATTGAAAATGTATCCAGAATTTGACCACTTTATATAACCTGGACATACTTTCTTCAAGGTTTAGAACAGAAGCACCAGTAGACCTGATTGAAACTGCCAAGCCTGTTAGGGCAGCTGATCCCATAAGCCCTTCTTGTGATGTATATCACATATTGGAAAATATAAGTACTGAAAGGGTAATTTGTATTATAGTTAGAGAAGTACAAAAAACAACTGGAGCTCGTGGCAGAAAGACAGAACCTAGTTTGATGAGGAAGTCAACTTGACTGAAATTATTTTTAAAATGAAATTATAAAGATGAATAAGAATCTTTGAAGGCTAGGATCAGGAGTGGGGAAGGAGAGTGGTCCATTCTAAGAAGTTTGTGTGACATCCCAGAGGGAAGAAAGACGATAATGAGTTCTAGGAACTGAATGTAGGATTGGGATATAGAGGAATTTTTTTATGTGGGTGGGATAGGAGGGGTGAAATAGTACCAAGACTTTGGGAATAACGGGTATTACACCAAGAAACATCTTGTAAACTGTTTAAAGAGTCTGGCCCTCATCATGAAGGAGTGGGCAGACCATGAAAGGTTTCCAGCGAGAAAGTAGAAATGACTCTATATTTAAGAAAGATCACTCACACTGCAGGTCAAAGAAAAATCTGTAGGAGAATTAATTGGTGGTACAAAGACTGAGTCTGGTAAAAAATGGTGACCTGTCTAGGGAAGTGATCATGGGAATGGACAGAAGACAGATCTGGGCGTATTTAAGAAATCTGTGGTGGGATTTAGTGAGTGACTTAATCTAGGAGTTAAGAGAGAAAGAAAAGACACAAAATGTCCAGGTTTCTGGTTTGATATAATTAATGGCAGCATAGTAATAATGTTGGTGGTGGAGCTGAGTTAGGGAGATTTCACTGGGAATATGTGCTTTACCAAGATCATCAGTGATTTCCTGCTGGCATTGCCAATGCTCACATTTCACCTAGAAACAGTATTTGACCCAGATCATCACTTCTTCTTTCCGGTTCCTTTCTTCTCTTGACCTCTAGCATCCCACACCACCATAATCATTCTACCTCACTGGACACTATACCTCTAAACTCTAGGGTTGGCGTATCCCAGAGATCATTCCTGTATACTCTTCATCTACCCTCCCTCCTTAGGAGATGTCATCCAGATCAATAGCTTTAAATACCTTCTACATACTGGCAAATCTTAAATTTATATTATTATCCCAGACTATTCTTCTGAATTCCACATTTGTATAATCAAGTGCTACTGAATATATCCAACTGGATGTCTAGTAGTCATCTCAGATTTAGGGGTGCGAGATAAAACTTGTGATCTTCCATGACCACCACCTTGCCCCAAATATACTCCTCCCACAGCTTCTCCCACTCAGCAGATTTTAAATCCATCCCTCCAGTTGCTCTTCTCGTTTTCTAACATCCCATATCCAATTCATCAGCATACACATCAGACTCTTCCTTAAAAATATATCCAGAATTCGACCACTTGATACAACCTGAGACACGTTTTCTTCCTGGTAGAGGACAGAAGTTCCAATAAGCCTGCCTGCTAAGGGTCCACTTAGCATTGGTATGGCTGACAGAAATAAAGTAATCTCTGTGGAGTAAAGGCAAATTAAATTTTAAAAATTTTCTAGGAAATTATTCAGGATCTATTTCATAATTTAAACCTGGAATATTTAAATTCAGGGAAATAGTCTGCATGATTGTGCCCACCCATCAGATATTTTGTTTTTGTACAGTTTTGTACAGTTTGTGCAGACAGGTTTCAAGCAGAAGTGAATACATTAATCATGTCTATTAAAGGAATACATCAAGAAAGACATTTGATTAATGTCTAGCAATCTTCATAATCAGTTGCTATTTATATAGGAAATGTAAAAGAGCAAGGTTATAATTTTTTTCCCTAAAGAACATCCCTTACAGATGTGAGGGTCAAGCTGTGCAGTGGGGTCGTGTGGTCAGAGATTTCATCTTATTTCTGTCTGACAACAATTTGTAACATGACATGATGCTTCTAGGGTGTCCTCGCTGTATACTTTGTTAATATCAAATTTTTGCATCCCAGTGGTTATCACATATTATTATATATATAGGCATTGCTGCTTACATGCCACTGGCCAAAACAAGCCACACAGAGAAACTCAACACTAATGGGATAGGGAAGCATACTCTACCCTACATGGACTAGGGAAGGGGGTGGTGGGAGGGTGAATCGTGAATAGTACAGTCTACAACGGATTACCATACACCGTTAGGACTTTGCCACTCTCACCATATCTCGTCTCGGATTCTGTGTCTTACATTCTTCAACATAATGTCTGTATTTGTTTCTGTGTCACTTAATAAGGATACCTTCTGAGAGATGTGTCCTTTGCCAGTGTTACAGAATGTGCCTACACAAACCTAGATGGTATTGCTTACTACACACCTAACCTGTATGTATGGGGATCTCTATCATATATCATGCACATGGTCTGTTGATGACCGAAACATCGTTATGTAGTGCTTGACCAGAGACAAGAAGTAGTCTTATTTATGAACTCATCACTTTTTTTGAAGAGTTGAGATATTCCACTGCCAGTGTATTTAAAGATTTGTTCTTTAAATCTAGACAGTTATGAATCGACTCAAATATCTGAACCTAAAACGAGCAGCTGTTATAACCAAACTTCAGAGTGCAGAGGAAGAAATTAATGATATACAGGACAATGTAAGTTATATTTAACTATTTGAAAATCTACCTTTTTATTACATGTTGTGACTTCAATTTATATCCTTTCCAGGTTTGAAAGGAGTTTGGGGGTACTTTTCATACAAAATGTATTTCGCTTCTGGGAATAGCTATAAATTACAGCACAATATTCTTACAGTCACTAACCATAACAAAAGTTTGAATTACATTTAAATCACATTTAATCATAACAATTAACTGCATAAATAGTGAACCAAGAAAAAGAAAACCAAGTTTAGTTTAAAGTTTTTGCTGTACCATAAACAAAGACACGAAAGCCCTCAAATGTTTGCCGGTAATTCCTGTGTCCTTGGCACTGATGTATTACAAATGTGATGGCAATCAAATTATAATTTTTATGGGGTTAAAAGGGCCACACAGACTTTTAAATGGAGAATTTGATCTATTCTGGAAAGTGTAGCTTCACCTGTATTAGTAGAAAATTTAAAAAAAAATCAAAAACAGATCTATTTCAAATTAAGTCATCTTAGAAGAAAGTGGTTATTTTGTCCTGCTGTACACTAATCCACAGATTTTAATGGCTGAGTGTAACTGGAATACATGCTGGGACTTTAGTTAAGAGGAACTGATGTTCACTAGAAAAAAGATGGGCCTGATTAGCACAGAGGCTGAACCTCCTCTTAGAGGTCATTATTGAAGAAAAAGCTTAACGTATTCATAAAATTTGATGAGTTTCCCAGATAGAAAGCTTGTCCTTAGAACTCCCCTCCCCTCCCCTCCCCACTCCTCTCCTCTCATTATTTTATTGTAGGTAATTTTTTCAGGCCTCATGCTTAGAAGGGCTCCAGGTTTCATCTAATATTCTGCCCTCACAGTCTTAAAATTCTTCATAACTTCAGAATAAGGACCCTGCATTTTCATCTTGTACTGGATCTGGCAGATGAGCTGCTACCTGCCTTTTGCAATCACAGGAGGGCTGGCAGAGTAGCTGAGGAGCAGCCACTGGGCAGGCAGTAACTATTTCTTTGCTGGATCATGGAAGGGTACAGAGGTTCCTCAGGGAGAGGCCCAGGAGGGAACGGAGCTTGCGTATAGTGATTATAGATGCCAGCTTTCCTGTGTCTTCCTCCTGCCTTGACTGTGCCTGGTGTCCCTCTCCTAAGATCCTCTGGTTCAGCCTCTCCAGAAAGTAAGCCTCCAGTCTTCCGATTGAAAGAGAGGTGGTAGTGGGGCTGAGAGAAAGGGAATTTCTGATCTCTTCTAAAGATAGTCAGCGCATCCTCCAGTCATCTGCAATCCATTCACCACCACCACTACCACCACCCCCCACCCCGCCTCTTCTGTGCACCTGATTTCCGAAGTCCCAAACCTCTCTCCGATTTCTCATAGTGGATCTACTTGCTTCTTGTTTTCCCCACCCTGTCCAGCACTCTTCCCTGCCACCACACACACGGTGTTCTAATCTAAGTTAGTGAGCACTGGTCTATCTGCTTTCTAGGATACAAAATAGATAGCTGTGGAGCTCGGCTGCTAGCTCCTCTGTTCTCTTCTACCATTCTCTGTGCCCTCCTATTTTGTTCCTTTTTAAACTCCTCTGCTTTCATTTTCATGAGGTTAACCCAAGATAGTCCCAATCATTTTTAAGACTGTAATATCAAACTCCTTTGAAAGCTCATCTTCTCATTGCGTCTCACCTGCTAGACATCTAACTCAGGGGCTTGCAGTTGAGAGAGGAACATGGTCTTCTATTCAATCACTTTTCCTTTGAAAGAAAACCATGGCCTGTTAATCAATCACTCTCCCCAAATTTGGACAGGAAATAAGGATTATAAGGCAAAGGGTGACTACTTCATGAGTTAAAAAGGGATATTGCAATCCCTAACTCAGTTTGTAGGTTCCATGGTGAAGAGTAGTTGCCCAATGTGCCCCATTGGTGAAGTTCTCAGTTTCATTCAGCTCTCTAAGCATTGACTGTCTCCTTAACATTGAGCTACTTCTGCCAGGCCACTAATGGGGATTTCCATGCAGCATCCCTATAATGTGCATGCCTCTTTGCTCTCTGATGCTGCCACAGTCCAGGCAAAATAATGGCTCCCATTCTCATCTGTCCTTCCAAGTCAATTGTGTAGTCGGCAGATACATGTAAGATCAACACCAGAATGTTAGTGGAAGCCAATCTGGACCCTTCTTCACTGGCATTTGCCCACCATGCCATCTCTCTCCAGTTAGCTCATCCCCTGCTAAGGTAGCGCAAGGACAGAGAATCTTTCAGCAATCTGAACTCTGTAGAAGTGCCCTTAACATATCTGGAGATGAGGTCGCCAGCAGAGGATTGCTGAAGGAGGCTTTACTTTTTAAAAAGGATGAAAGAGCTAAGTAAATATAAAAACAATCCATATATAACATCTTACTATGTAGAAACTTAGATAAATTGAACCTGAAACTTAGATAAATGGAACCTTCTCTATGTATTTTTTCAGAATGTTTTCTGAAGCAGGTAATAGAAAATGCTCTATCTACCTTGAATCCCTTCTGTCTTATGAAAATGTTCAGTAAAATTTAAGCAAGATCCTATAACAGAAATGAAATAATTTATCTTATTAACTTTGAAGAAGTACAGATTTTTTGCAATTAGGAAAAAAGCCTAAATTTTCTTTCTAAATTATTAGATAGTAAAGCACTATGAAATAAGAAATGAAATATTTAGCATTGTTCATTTCAGCACAAAAAAATGTTCCCACATTTTTAATGTAGTATTTGTTATTTATAGGATGAGTTGTTCCGTACTCTGGCATCTTATAAACTTATTGCACCAAGGTATAGATGGCAGAGAAGCAAATGGGGACGTGTCTGTCCTGTGTCTTTAAAAGATGGCAACATTTCTCAAGGATTGCTAGATTTTTCTGTGAGGTAAGTAAGATTTTCAGAATTTTATTTAAAGTTTGCCCCTATCTCTTGCAGTTATTTATGATTTTGTCATATTTTAAGTTTTCTAGGTAAAATGTACTGTCTTTCATCAGAAGAAGCATATAAAATGTTTTTATTGAACCCACGTCCCTATCTTCTTCCACCTATGCCAATACCACCATTTAAAGTATTCATATTTGGACCTCAATCTTCAGGGAAAACAACACTTAGCAATTTGCTTGCAGAACATTACAAAGGAAAGGTAACTAATTAGCTAGCTAGCTTTCTGCCTATATATGCTTGATTATACATTGTATGAACTGTTTTCTTAATTTTACACTGTCAAATTGGGTAATTATTCCACTGGGCTTGGCATCCTTCTTGCTGTTTATTGCAGCTTCCACACCATATTCCCTCCTGGCTTCCCAAAGATCCCCAGATTTAATTGATATGTATGCAGACAGTGACCCCATGACATTTCTTAGTTCCACTCCTCTCCTATTTCCTGGGTTATACCCTTCTCAGCTCACTATCACTCTCCCTATAAACTCATTGCTTTCCATTCTTGGTGATTTCAGTATCTATACAGATGACCTTCCCAAGGTCATTTCCTTGACCTCTCCTTCCAGTGAGCTTGTTCTCCATCTTCAGTAAATTAAGATAAATCATTTTTAGCTTAGGCCAGAGTGATAGAAGTAGAGGTAGTAAAATTGAGCATATTTAGGGTATAATTTAAAGACAAAGCCAAAGAATTTGGTGGAAAATTGAAATGTAGAGGAGTTTTATAGAGGCTGTGTGACTGGAATGTATAGTGTGAAAGGAGGAAGGGCACAGGTTGGCAATGGTTGAGGATCTAGTAAGAGCAATACAGACTCTGGGAAGGAATTTTAACTTATTCCAAGTACTATGAAATTCTTTTAAGCATAGGTGTAACATTTTCTAGTTTGTTTTTAACTTCTTTATTGTAAAGTATGAGAAACATACAGAAAAGCAAAGCTCCTGTTTAACCACCACCAAGTCAAAGATGGAATGTTGTCATTCCCCAGAAATCCCCTTATATCACTTCCCAGTACCAATCCTCCTACTCTTCCTACCAAGTTGACTACTAACCTGATCTTTATGATTTTCACTGCTATATGTTATTGTATGGTTTTGCCTTGTAAACAAATGCCTGTTAGTTTTGCATGATTATTTTGATATTATGGGACTTAATTTGTTTTTTGTGTTTGACTTCTTTCAACATTATGATTTGTGATATCCACATTTTGCATATGACTGTAGTTTATTCGTTTTTGTTTTTTAGTCTGTTGATTCTGTTACAGTCATCTGTCTCTTAACAATGAGGATAAATTCTGAGAAGTGTGTCTTTAAGCTACTTCGTCATTGTGTCAGTGTCATAGAGCGTAATTACACAAACCTAGATAGTATAGCCTATTGGGACCATCATCGCTCATGAGGTCCATCTCTGATCAAACCTTAAGCCATACCTGACAGAATACTTTGCATATCTATTTGAGTGCTAATAAAGCTTGGGTTGATTTTAGTTTGGAGTATTATGAATTATATTGCTATAAACATTCTTACATATGCCTCTTGGTGCACGCATGCATATTTTTACATATTTTGAAGCTGTATGTAAGAGTAAAGTTTCTGAGACATTGGGTATGCATTTTATAGACAGCGCCTAACTGTTTTCTAAACTAGTCCTACCAATTTACAATCCTATCTACAATATGTGTTATTCCACCTTCCTGCCAACTTTTGTTATGGTTAGTCTTTCCAGTTTTACCCATTCTAGTTACTGCATCCTGCTGTGGTTTTAATTTGCATTTCCCTGATGACTAATAAGATTTGATTTTTTTTCATATGTATATTGATTGACCATTCAGATATTCTCTTTTGAAGTGTGTTTTCCAAGTGTCTTATTAAAAATTATTTTTGTGCATAGTATTGGCGCTTCTTTATGTTGTCTTTTTATAGGTTCTCTTTGTAAACATTATGACTATCTCTGCCAAATGATTAATTATCTCACCTTTTTAATGAAAAATGCACCGTCCTCTATCCATTTAAGGCATATTACTGTATCTTGCCTGCACTCAAGAAGAGGTGGATTGGATTTCACCTTCTAATAAGGGGGAGTTAAAGGATTTTTAGACATATTTTCAAACTATCACAATGTCTGTCAGACAAAGGAATTATAATTTTAAAATACAAAGAATTCTTACAAATCAGTATATAGATAAAACCCTGAGGCAGGGAAACATAGCACATGGGCAATTCACAAAATAATAGATACATGTAGCATTAAATATAAGAAAAAGGATATCACCACCTTAATAACCAGAGGGATGGCCAAAAATAGAGATTTGGCATGTCAGTCACTCTTAACACTTAGTACTGATGTGTGACTGGGATGGGGAAAAGTACACTGTCGTGCATTAAGATGTAAAATCTCTACATGTCCTCTGAACTGTCCATTCCATGCTATGGATTTTTCATAAAGAAACTATCAAGCAAAATATATACACATAACTGTGTTCATATAGGCTAGTTTATAATAGCAAATATATATACACATATATATTTACATGTGTCTGTACCTAAATATATATTATTGGCATTTTAGTTAAATCAGTTGTAATGTATTCAACTAATACAATATTGTGCTTCCATTAAAAAATGATGAGATAGATGTATATTTATTAGCATATTAGCATGGAATAAAGTAATATGAGTGTATTAAAGGAAAAGTAAAATAGAATTTAGAGATGTGAAAATATTATTTAAACTTAACAGATTTATGGAAATCTATTTCTAACATCCCAGTATTCAGTAAGAAGTATATTATACCTGACGAAAGACTTACATTTAGAATATGTATATAAAATTCGACCCCAGTTTTTCAAATAGACAAGAATTAATGTTTGCTTTAAATCAGAAGGTAAATGAATGAACAATAAGCACATGAAAGGAAGCTCAAAATTATTAGTGATTAGGGAAATGTAAACTACAATCAGATACTATTTCACAACCACTAGAATGGATGAAATTTTAAATATTCACAAACCAAATGTTGGTGAGGAAGTGGAGTAACTGCATCTTTCATACATTACTGGTAGATAGATCAAATAGTTCAACCACTATGGAAATAGTTTAATCATTTGTTATAAATATATACTTATTATATGGCCCAGTAATGCCACTCCTGGGGATTTATACAAGAAAAGTGAAAACATATGTCTACAAAAATCTTTCCTCACAAATATTCAGTGCTACTTGATTTTTAGTGATCCAAAACTGGAAACAACCCAAATGTCCATCAGTAGATGATTAGATTTAAAAAAAAAACAACAACCCATGGTATATTTATGCCATGAAATACTACTCAACAAGAGAAGGGAACAAGTGGCTGATACATATACGGCTATATTGTTGAATCTCAAAAACATTATGCTAAAGGGAAAAGCCTGGAAAAGGTAGTATACTCTATGGCTCCACCTATCTTAAATTCTAGAAGAGGCAAAAACCAATCTATAACAACAAAGGAGAAAGTAGGTACTAGGAGCCAGGAACTGATTACAAAGGAGCAAGAGGGAACTTTTTGGGGTGGAATAAATGTTCTATATCTTGTTTATGGTGGTTGTTATATGTATATATTTATAAAAACTCATCAAATTGTGTACTTAAAATGGGTACTTTTTATTGTTTGTAAAGTTGATTTAAAAAATATATGTGCAACCTGAATATGTATTACACGATACACACATATATATCACATGTATTTTAGAAAATAAATGCAAATATATAATTGAATGTGTATATATATAAAACACTACATAAAATTGACTGCATTTCTGTGAAAACAAGTTCTTAAAAATAAATAAATTCTGAACATGGTATATTTCAAACAACAGTAAGATTTTTGAGACAGGTTAAGTGTAGCTATGATGATGTAGATGTGGATATATAGATACAGAAATAGAAACAGGTGAGCAATGTGTTTATGTTGTGCTAATGGTGGTTTTCTCAAATATTCTTTGCAGGTAGTTGATTACATCAAACATCTTCAACCACGTTTTGACAAAGCCCTTGAAATGTTTACACAAAATATTCTAGCTGAGGCCACTACAGCAGCTATTAAAGCTGTGAAAGAACGGCTTCTCTCAGAACTACAAGCTAAAAAACAAGGTGAAGTGTATTTTTCAAATGTGCTTTTTATGGTTGTTAGCCAGCTACTTTGGGGCAAGGCCTTTGTTTGCTCTTGATCTCCCTGACATGTCACACATTGTATCCTCTTAATAAATGGTCGAAGAAATGAACATAACATCCAATGCACATTCAGTTAGTCAATGTACTGATTCATAAGCAGAGAAAGGATTTCAATTCTAGATTTCTAAGGAAAGGAATCAGAGCTTCCAGTTTGGGTTTCTTCACTTTAAATGCCATCTTTATCTTGATATTACTGAATTCATGTGTGCAAATTGGTCTTTCTGTTATAATCTTTAGTACAAAATATAGTTATTACATCTTTATGATATATTTTAACCTAGTGATGCAAGTGCTCTTCAAAACATTTTGATTTAAAATTACTCCTGTATTTTCTTTCAATTATTCCATAAAATAAGTGCCTACTCTGTGTCGGGTTAAATTAAGTTTTAGGGTGCTTATAAAATATTGTCAAATTCTACAACAAATTCCAAGGGGAGGATTATATATTAACAGTATATAATAATTTGACAAAAATTCACATCTTTACTATGAAATCTTCTCATGCAAACAAATGAAGTCTTCATTTTTTCATCTAGTGTTTTTATCTTTTCTTAGCACATTGTAGCCTTCTTTATGTTTTGTCAATAACTTTCTTCATAAGTTTGTTCCTAGATATTTTTATAATTTTGTTACTATTGAATGGGATCATTTTTTCTGCTAAACTTTCTCAGTAGTTTTTGCCAATATATTAGAAAGTTTTTTGATTTTTATATATTTGTTGGTAACTGTCCACTTTACTGAACTTATACTCTGATTCTGACAGACTTTTAGTTGAGTCTCGAGTTTTACAATAGCCAATTGTATCATTTGAAAAGTACAGTTTCAACTACTCTATTCCCATTATGTAGACCTGTTTTTTTTCTCAACTAATTATGCAGGCTAACAGTTCTAGAATGATGTTAAATATTGGCAGTGGTAGTGGGCCTCTTTCTCTGGGTTTCTGCCAATGTTTCTTTATAGGTTATTATGTATTTTTTGTATGCAATGAATGTTGAAGCATACCAAATGCCTTCTCAACATCAAAATAATCATAAAGTTTTCATCCTTAGACCTACTGATATGATCAACTATACTGCTGTATTTTACAATATTAAATCATTCTTGTAGTTCTGAAATAGGTCTTACTTATGGTGCATTATTCTAACATATTTTGGGGGTTTTTATCTAGGATATTTTTCTTATAAGTAATATTGGTTTATAGTTTCTTTCTTTTTTTTTTTTTTTTTTTTGTATGTGCTCTATTTGTCAATAATTTTCTGCCAGGGTTTCACTGACATTTGACATATATTTCCCCTTCATTTTCTACACTATTTAAATAGTAAGGAAGTTATCTCTTGTTACATGTTAATGTTGAACTTTAGCTAGGCAGGAGCAAATTGGTTACTTCATAAATCTGCCTTTTTTTTTTCTCATCAGCCTATAAATAAGAGCTCAGCCTGCTACCCAAAGGATTATCAAAAAGAACATGATTGGTTTTGAAATGGCCTGCCATCCAAATTATCATTCAGATGATCAAGGATGGATTTATATTTTGGTATATTATTTTCAAAGTGAAAACAAAAATTTTTTCAAATGCTCATAGACAGCTCATAAATGAAAGCTTGAGAAATACTGACTCAAATGATTAAGGTGGCTTGTTCTTCCAACTATTTAAAGTTGGACAAAATGAACTCAGTGATTCATTTAACAAATACTTGAGTGACTGCTTGTGTTAGATATGATTCTAGAACAAGATACAAAACTCCCACCCTTAGAGTGGTTACATTTTAATAGAAGGTAGAGGAGCAAAACCCCAAAGTAAATAGATACGCCAAAATATAATGCAGTAAAGGGGCAGACTAGTGATTGAGCGAGGGCTGCCAGAGTGTCAGGATGACCAAGGAAAACTAGTTTAAAGCAGGGACATTTAACCTGCATCAAAGAGAATGCTAGACCAGCTCCTGGAAGAACAGTGCTCTATAATGGTTCTTAAAATCTGTAGTGATTCCTTTCATGTCAAATTATGGCATGAATTCATACATTTTCAAGCCTCTTACAAATTGCCTTCCCTGTCGTGCCCTGGTGGAATAGTGGTTAGGCCCACTGCCTCTGGCCAAGCGCAGTCCACATACATCCCAAAGACCCAGGTTTGTGTCCCTGAGCATGGGGAAACCAACCAGATGTACAACTAAAATAGAAACAATACTTTTTCCTCGTCACTCTGCCTGCCTGCTTGCGTGCTTGCCGTCATTCCTGCCTGTGCCTTGCATTTAGGAAAAAAAAGTTGCTTTTTCTCCACCGGAATTTGAAAGTAGATGCTTTTTCTGAAACAATATAAACTTAAAAACCTCTTGATTTTTCTTTTTTAAAAAAATCACTAATTAAGTCTGACAATAAAGTCAATCCTTCTTGAAACTTGAAAAATAGGGGTTTTTTGCTAGTAAATTTTACTCTACTTTAAGAAGAGTTTGCAGAGAATATTGAGGTTTTTAAAAAATAGAAAACCATATAATATTACAAAGGATGGCAGCTAACCTGGAGCATCTTCCTGTATACCACACATTTTCCAAGTTCAGTATTTACCTCCATTATCTCATTTAAATTCCTTACAACAATGCTTCTGGTGTGATGACCCTTATTTTGCCCTATGATAATCGGATGGAGAGATCAAATGATTTACCAAAGACTGCTAACTTTACAGCAGATTTAAGCACTATACCTGCTAACATAATTATTATCTTTCAGCCCAGCTAACTTTAAAAGCAATTCAAAGAGAACTTGAAAAGAAGACTGATGAGCATCCAACAGATGAACTTAAAAGCTCAGAATTTCCCTCTTCACAAGAAAATGGTAAAAAAGTATTTTGCTGATGTTATCGATCAACTCTTTCCAAATGTAGACATATTAGCTAATAAAACACATTATTCTTTCGCTGCAGTGCTCACCCATGAATCCCAAACAGAAAGCTCTTTAGAAAAAAAGGAAGAAGCCAAAACAACACCAGAAAATGTTCTTAATTATCCAGCTACTGAAATTGATGATAATGGTAATGTCAGGGTTTGGGGAAAACTCTTCCATCCCTTTGAGGTTCTTTTAAGGCTATGTGTGCAAATAAATTAACATTAGAGAGGATTACTAGGAGAAAAGACAATCTTTAATGACTTATGTATGGAGAATTTGTGTGTCTGTAAATTCTAAGATAAATGGGACAGATTGAAGACTTATACCCTGTGCTGAGGAGTGGAAAAGGGGGCCTGGGGTGTCAAGGAAAGAGGAAGAGGACTTCACATGAGAGATGTCTTCATATGACAAAGCCTTGCCTCTAGACTTGCCTAAAGAGAGTTTTCAGAGAGAGCCTTGGTGGCCTGGTAGATAAGGCCATCAGATGTGGTCTGCATGCATCCCAGAGACCCAGGTACAAGACCTGGGGCCAGGGGGAACAACCAAGAGGAACAACCAAATCCATATAAAGTGCTTCTTCCTTCTCTCTCTCCCTGCCTACTTGCCTATTTACCTTCATTTCTGCCTGCACCTTTCCTTTAAGAAACAAACAAAAAAAAGAAATGTGTGTGTGTGAGAGAGAGATTTCTGTGATAAAGAGGTTTCTGGAGATGACTCCGTAGTTAAGTATCTACCGTAAGGATAGCAGCAGCAGGTCTCAGTTAACCTTTAGTTCCACATGCTGTGGTGACATATATTGGAAAGGAGCCTTCTCTGAACATCTTAGAAAAGGCCTATATGAACATTTTTGAAGGCACTTATCCCACAGTAACAAAATAAACTGCTAATGTCATTCTTGTGGATCTTATTTCCATTTATTTAATATTTTCTCATGTTTGTGTTGAAGCTTAAAATTAGAAACATTTCATAAACTTCAGGAGAAGAAAGTTAGCTTCTCTCTTTCAGATTTCAATGGAACAACTATAGAACAAAAATAGATTTACTGGCATGAAGAAGAAAACTGAGAAACCAAAACATCTAATACTCTTAGAATGCCCCCCATTTTTTTTAGTGTTCTCAAACATGACACAATCATTTTCATGTAAGTTCCTTCAAGAATTATAAATACAGAGTTATGGCTGTGAAATTTTAACATTTAAAGATATTTACCCTTATAAAAATGTCCCAATCATTTTAACATAATTGGAAGCATACGATATAAACTATTTTACCTTTTTAAAATTTATAATGTAATATTTAATTATATCACTCCATTTGGAAATATTTTAACCTTCATTTTTCATTATTGCATAAATCTCTAGGTAATAATTTTAGCTAAATTCTTTATGTTGGAAACAAGTAAATTTTCAGATTTTTTTTACTACCAAAATAATTTTTTTAAGAGGAAGGAGGGGAGAAAAGGAAGGGAACTCTTTTAATGAAGGAAGGAAGAGGAAGAGGAAACACTTATATTTGTTTGTTTGTTTATGCTTGGTTGTTCTCTCCTGGATATGGGTCATGAAACTGGGTCACTGGACTTTACGTGACCCACACCACAGCTGCTGGCTTAGCACCTGAGCCAGCAGATTTCACCTCAGTGAATTTTTCACGTAAAGATTTTCCTGTGTGTTGACATTCAAGGGGTTATAATTTAATGATTATGAAGCTATAGACAGAGTCAAATTACTTTGCATAAAAGATATCCCATGCCATGTTCCCCTCAATAATACACAAGAACAAGGCATTGCTTCCTCAATATTTTCTCTTTTTAGATACTGTTCATTTTTATTTGACTATTTCTAAGTTTAATACCTTTCTATTTTTAACTATTTGTATTCTTTTTTGAAGAGGCTACTTTTGTCTTTTTCCCATTTTTCTAAATTGTTGTGTCAATTATATGGTTTCAATAGAAATATTTTTTTTCCAAATTGGGTGGTTTGTCTTTTTAAATCACCACACTGATTTTGAAGTAGAGGAATTCTTTATATATTCATAGTCAAGCCATTACTTTTCCTTTGTTGATTCCATCCAATTACTCTCAGGCTTAAAAAGTCTTTCAACTAGACATTTGATTTATAGTTATATTCTTTTTTTTCAAATTTACCCAATCATTTTGTGTTTGGTTTTTAAATGTATCTATTTTATCTATAATTATTTTTCTTTTATTATAAAATAAATTTAAGTAACATTGGTTTGCAACTGTATGTAAGTTTTAGTTGTACCACATTACAGTTTGACAACTGTATACATCCCAGTATGATCACCACCAAAAGCCTAGTTTCCATGCACCACCAAACGGTGACCCCCTTGATCTATTGTGTTCATCTGTATCCACCTCTCTTCTGCTAACATTTTGTTGTCACAATCTGATTGTTTGTTCTGTTTTTCGCTTGCAAGTTTCTTTATCTTCCACGTGGGGGTGAAAACGTACAATATTTGTTTCTCTCCATCTGACTTATTTCACTTAACATAATGCCCTAGTAGTTCAAACATGTCAAAAATGGAAAGATTTCAAGATTTGATCCTTTTTATTGTTAGGTAGTGTTCCATTGTGTATATATACACCAAATCTTCTTTATCTACTCATTGTTGATGGACACTTAGGTTGTTTCTGACTCTTGGCTACTGTGACTAATGCTACAATGAACATAGAGGTGAATTCGTGTTTTCCTATTTTTCAGGAAGATATCAGAAGTAGAATAGCTAAATCATAATAGTATTTCTAGTCTTAAGTTTTTGAAAATTTGCCATACTGTTTTCTATAGTGGTCGCCAGTTTACATTCCCACCAACAGTTTATAAGAATTCCATTTTCTCTGCATCATTGCTAAACTCTTGTTTCTTGTCTTTCCAATAATAGCCATTCTACCTGATGTGAGGTGAGAGAGCTCATTGTGGTTTTGATATGCACTTCCCTAATGATAATTGATGATATCTTCATATGTCTGTTGGCCATTTGTATGTCTTCTTTGGTGAAATGTGTATTTAGATTCTCTGACCATTTTTGTGTTTTGAATGTTAATCCCTTGTTGGATATATGACTTAAAAATATCTTCTCCCATGCAGTCCATTGCCTTTTTTTCTTGATGATTTGTTTATTTCCACTGTGAAGAAGCTTTTTAGTTCAAAGCAGTTCCATTTATTTTTGCTTTTGTTTTTCTTGCCATTGAAGATAAATCCACAAAAACATCACTAAGGCTGATTTCAAAGAGCTTATTTCATATATTTTCTTCTATGTATTTCAAGGTTTTGGGTCTTCCATTAAAATTTTATCCATTTGAAATTAATTTTGTGTTAGATAACATAGTTGTCCAGTTTAATTTTCTTGCGTGTAGTTGTCCAGTTTTCTCATTTATTTAAGAGACTTCCTCTTCTCTGCTGTATGCTTTTAACTCTTGTATTATAAACTAATTGTCCATATATGTATGGGTTTTATGGGCTATAAATTCCATTCTATTCATTATGTCTGTTATTATTCCAGTACCATCCTGTCTTGATTACTATAACTCTGTAGTACAGCTTGAAATCAAGGAATGTGATACTTGAATTTTTATTATTTTTTTTCAAGATTACTTTAACTATTTGAGGTCTTTTGTGGTTCCATAGAAATTTTAGAATTTTTTGGTTCTGTTTCTGTGAAGAATGCCATTGGAATTTCAACAGGGGTTGTATTAAATCTGTATATCACTTTAGGTAAAAGAGACATTTTAACAATGTTAATTCTTCTGTTTCATGATTAGAAATGTCATTCTATTTCTTTGTGTCATTTTTTTCAACAATGTCATAGCTTTCAGTATTCAGATCTTTCACCTCCTTAATTAAATTTATTCCTCGGTGTGTTTTTTTTTATGTTTTTGTTAAAGGTATTATTTCTTTTCTCTTTAACATTGTTTATTGTTTGCATATAGAAAAGCAACAGATTTTTACATACTGATTTTGTAGCATGCCAATTTACTGTATTCATGTATTATTTCTAATAGGTGGAGTCTTTGATATCTTTTTTTTTTTTTTAATAAAAGGTACAGGCAGAAATGAAGATGAGTAAAGACAGGCAGACAGGAAGAGAGAGAAAGAAGAAACACTTTATTCATTTTCTTTAGTTACTCATGTTGGTTGTTCTCCATCACCACCGTGGCTCCAGGTCACAAACCCGGGGCCCAGGTTTCAAGCATTATAAATACATCTGGCAGACTTTACCATTAAACTACCAGGGTTTGCAATCTTTGAGGTCTTTTAGGGATAATATCATGTCATGCACATAGTGACAGTTTTATTTCCTTCTTTCAAGCCAAGTATGAATTGAACAGTCAGAAATATTGTATGGCACTCCTCCTCCCACAAAAGATAAACATATGCTTATATACACACATGCTTCACAAAAGGACTGTACTCCTCATCCAGTAAAGTTTTGGACGTCAAATGACATCTGGGAGTCCTATTCTGCTGCTGCAGCGTTCTTAGCACCAATACGCACAGAGGACCTCTCCAGTACTTTTTGGTGCTTCTTCAGGGGAGACAGTCCAAGGTGGAAGTAGGCCAACACAGCCAGTATTCCCTGATTTTAAAAAGGCACTCTCCTGCCCTCATGTGTTTGAGATAAGCACAGCCTCTACCTCTTGCAGCAGAAGGCTGTTAGCTACCTCAGAAAGGGCAAATTTAATTTTTTTCAATTTAGATCCATTGGCATTATCTTTAACTGATAGTACTCTTAAGTCTAATTATAGGTTATCTTTATTTTTTTATTGCTGATAGATATGTTTACTTATTTGATTTATTATGGTTGTTATTTGAATATTTCTAAAAATTGGGAATATGAGTCCTCAGTCTCATCAGAGTCATCTTTGAAAATATCCTGCAATTTTTTTAATACTATTAACAAGTTGAATGTTAACAAGTGTTTTATTCACAGATAGAAAATAAACTAGTAGAATATCTACATTTAAAGAAAGTTCTCATGATTCTAATCAAGATCTAAAATTGTATTAAAAATAGGCTAATTGATATTTGGATAATTTTGTTCTCTTAGATTATGGATCTAAAAATCATTAATATTTCCTGCAGAATCTAACAAATAAATACATGATTTAAAAGCATTATTAATTATCAATAAGTATATTGATTATTATTAATATCCAATGTACTCTACCTTAAAATCTACTCTATTATGAACAGTTGGGCATGCAGGAACAGAGAAACAATAGTGTAATATATATCTTTTTAAAAAATAGTATCAAGAAGGTGGAAGATCTCTCTTTTCTCTGCTCTTCCTGGCATGTAGCTACAAGAACAATTCACAAGATGGCTGCTGGTCCTACAACCATTGTTATCAGTGTGTCTAGCAGTAAACGGGAAGAGATAAGGGATAAAAACTAGCACTCCACCCATCTGAGTTATTCTGTCTCCCTCAAAAGAGATGACAGGGAGACTCACCGCCTTCTCCCCCTAAAAAATATTCTGCTTGTATCTTCTCTATCAGCCTTTCAAGCTATAAGTGAAGTTGAGAAATGTGTTTTTAGCTGAGAACATTGTTGACCCCAACAAACTCAGTATTCTGCTACTAAAGAAGAGGAAAATTGATACTGGACAAACAAATAGCAACTTCTTGCTCATTTAATATCTTTGACTATATCTGACTCACCATGCCCCATCCTTCTTACAGCTTCAGGAAGATCATAGGTGCTTCTCTCTTCCACTCTGACTCTCTAGGAACTGCTGGCTCTCTCCATCTCTGAAAATAGATTTCTCACTTCTCAGCAGGATGGGCATCAGGCAACTACTCTTTGAAGGCCCTTTGGAGTTTTTCTGTGTTGGGATCTGCAGGAGACCCTGATGAATGGAGCCCTGGGGTAGAACTCAGAAAGCACAACTGCAAAGTCAGAAAGAGAGAGCTGCCAATCTGATGTTTCACTAGAGGAAGAGATGAACATTTAAGATATTCAGCATACCATGAGGGCAAGAATCACGTGTAACAATTAAAAAAAAACAAACAGCCTATGCCATTTATTCTCCCAGGCCAATTTGCCTACCTTCTGTCTTCTTACTGTCTCATGTAGTCTCATGCTGGTAATTGGAAGTGCCCATCTTTTTTTCTGACTCATGATTTAACTTGACCCCTGGAATCCTCAGGTGCCTACCTCTTCTCCTAAGCTTTCTGGATTTTGATTCCTGATTAACATGACTTTCTTCTTGTCTCTTTCACTTTCGTTATGATAAACTGTCTTTAAACCACTGCTCTGATATTTTGTGATGCCTAATTTAACATTTCCTGTCTAGTTTATTTCCCCATTCTTCTAGCTTCGGTAACACAAAGGTAATACTTTCTTGGGGTCAGTATTAACTATCATAACAATCTATTGCAAGCAGCATGGTTCACCTATACTATCAGTTGAATTAGCTTAATAATTTCACTTTAGAATTAATAGAAGAGGTAACTGCAGATCATCCAGAGGTTCTTTCCACGATTGAGGAGACTACAAAAATGACAAAGGATATGAACTTTGAGCAACCAGATGAAAAATATGCTGAAATCTTCAAAGAAATCCTCCAAGAAGTAAGAAATCCCAAATTCTCTTATATTCGATATTTAAAAGCATTTAAATAATATTTTTTTTCCAAAGACTTCATTCAGACAGAAATTTAAAAAGCAGATAATTTAAATTCTGCAGGGACCAGGGAGATAGACTGGCCCTCTTGATACCTTTCCTGCTTTGATTTCTAATATTCTCTGATGACCTGATGGCACACAAAGTTGTTTTGAATCCTCAAAGTTGCTATATTCACAGATCCATATTTTCAATTTCCATATGTGTGTTGAAGCTATTGCTGTTGAGCTGGGGGTAAGGGGCTGAGAGTTTTGGCAGAACTCTCTACATGCGTGCGATATTTGTTTTACCCTAATTTCTTCCTGCTGCTGTTAGTAACAATTTCTTGACTCTTAGACTTAGTGATGAGAGAAGCAAAAGCAAAGTGAGGGGTATTATCACTGAAAATACCAATTTGGATTAGGACCTTGCTACTCAGAGCAGTTCTGGACTATCATCCATTAGGAGAATGTTAGAAATGTAGGCATTGGACACTACCCCAGCACTTCTGAATCAGGGTCTGAATTCTGTAATGAATCACATGTAACAATAATGTATTGTTATATTTATTGAATAAAGCCTTTTGCTTCCCACTGTTAATTTTTTAAAACTCACACCTTTGTTGTTTTAAAATTAAGTGACTCCCTATTTTTTCCTCTATGAATCAGAATTCAAAAGATATTTGTTTAAGGTCCACAAAATGATACGAGGTAACACCTTTGACCTGTCAAGCTGTGGTGATAATACCAGTGTGTAATGTTTCATAGGTAGCAGAAGAAAACAAGAATAGATTTTATGGCGCCCCAAAATATGGAGGATGGGTACTCGACAACTGCCCTGTTAAAAAAGAAGTGTGGACAGCCTTTGCCGAGAAAGGAATTTTACCTGATTTAGTAATCTTGTTATCAGATACGGAAAACAATGGTTGGTAAATACTTATCATGTAAATTTGAAAGTGGAATTTATATGGCTGATAATATTTCATTAACATATACAATGGAAAACTCTCCAAACTCCCTAGGTGTAGGTATCACCCCAGGAACTACTGTCCACTGAGTAGGTGACCACAAATAGTGTGCTGGATTTCTGGACATTCCAGTGAGTCCTTATCATTCTCGAAGTTGAGATTTTAACGTCTCCCTCCCAGTCAGCACTGTAACTTCTAATGAATAAATTATAAGGCTGAGGACCAAGAATATATCTTAGTCCTTCTTCACCTTAAATGGGAAATGTTAGGCACATAAATAAAGCAGAATTAAATTTTAAGTGCAAATCTGTAGGTGGCAAAACAGTATAGTATTGGCATAAATAGACATAAGCCAATGAAACAGAATAGAGAACCCAGAAATGAACCCACGTATATAGAATCACCTGATGAGGGCACCAAGGATATTCTTTTTGCCTCTTAAGGAAATATATTTAAAAAGAGAGTTTCCAGTTGAAAAGCAGAATGTACTATCTCTTTTCATGTTTTTAGTTAGTTTTGCTATGCCAATATATATCTTTTATAAGGGATATAAGATTTAATATTTTAAAGAATTTAGACTTTATGTTCATGCATAAGGAAAAATATGTTTGAATACAGGGAGAAATAATTTATCTATATTTTATAGACTTAAAGATTAATGTTATTATATTTATCTGTATTCCAGAAAAATATTTATTAAATAAAATATATTTAGACAATAAATTTGAAATTGACTCCAAGATTTTACAAAGAATATTAGATGAGCTACGAAAGAAAAAAAAAGAGGAAGAAGCAGCAAGGTAAAAATCTGCCTGGCATTATAAAATATGTTAATGTATCTTTTGTCATTGTGAAATATCTACTTACAGTTTATATTTATGAAATCTCTTTTTTTATCAGAACAGTGATCTTTAGATCTGATTCGAACTAACTCTAAGAAAAATAGCAATTTCTCTTAAGTACTGAATTATAGATGTTTTCATGGCCCCAAATCAAACATCTAGTCTCAAAAGACACTATAAACTTGTATGATATAACTAAAATACAAAACCGACAGAATTATATAAGGAAAGAACAAGACTGGTTATTTGCACTAGATAGGTTTAGCATCAAGAGTTTATTCTCTCATCTGAGTAAAGAGTTTTATTCAACGTGAATACATATCTGTTTGTGACTGGGGCAAAGACAATAACTTTAATTAACAAATTCCTCAGTTCCTTTGTCCAGTCATCTGTTGATGGGCATTTAGGTTATTTCCATGTCTTGGCTATTATGAATTGTGCTGCTATGAATATTAGGGCGAATAAATTTTTTCTGATTAGTGTTTTTGTTATCTCATTTTTTCATATTCCTAGAAATTGGATTGCTGGATCAAATGGTAGACCCATCCTTATTTTTTGAGAAATCTTCATATGTTTGCCGAAGAGGTTGCACTAATTTGTATTCCCACCACCAGTATAGGAGGGGTTCCCTTTTTTCTACACCCCCTCCAACACTTCTTTCTAATTGTTTTTTTTTATATGTATAAGTCATTCTCAATGGTCTGAGATGATATCTCATTGTGGTTTCTATTGTATTTCTCTAATGGTGAATAATGTAGAACATTTTCACATGTGCCTGTAGGCCATTTGTGTTTCTCACCTACACGTTAGCAGCCTGAGCCACAGGGGTGCACCAGTTTTGTTTTTTATATTATTTATAAAAGATGCAGGCAGTATTCTAGCACATATGTCTTTGTGCAGTAGTGTGCTGACTTTTAAAGCCTAAATTACTGGAGACGGAATTTTAGGGCCAAAATATGCCCATTTTAATGTTTAATAAATAGTCTTTCTCCATCATTTTTACTAACTTTCCTTATACCCATCTGCACTATTAAGGTACGTTTAGTGCTTCAACTTTAATAAAAAAAAGATTCCCTACTTAAATTTCTACTCAAATTTTTTTAAAGACCATCATTATATATTTAAAAGAAAATAACTTTTCTACTTACATTTGCAACTTTCCTATTCATTCAATATAGCAAAAAATTTAAATGAAAATATGTAAAATAAAATTTAAGCTATCCAGAGGTAATTACTGTAAAGTTTGATTACTTTGCTTCAAGTTTTTTAATCATGTCTGTAAATTTTAAATACAATATTAAAATTGTATTTCACTCAGCTTTATATAGTACTCTTTTCACTTAACATTACATAGCGAACATTTCTCATTTAATCTGAAGAGAAAATGGTATAGTGTCTCCCAATTGCCTTTTGAACTTAGAGTGAGATAATTTTTCATTAATTTTGACAGGTTTCCTAATTAATAACCTAAGATTTTCAAAGGACAAGATTCCAACTTTTCTTATTAAAAAAAAAAAAAAGCTGGAAATCAAGTGACCTCCATTTGAGTAAAATAAACGTTTATATTGTATATGAAAAGTATAATGAATATTAACAACAATTTACTCTTGATTTTTACTATCATAAGCTTTAAGCCCTCTAATATTGTGAGGAGTCTGAATGTCCAAAATAACTAAATTTTGGACCTTTTCTTTTCAGAATAACCACAGAAGAGGCACTGAGACTAGAAGAAGAAAACCAAAGACTACTGGCAGCTATGAATGACAAAGCCAAAGGCAAACACAGATTGGTGATAAATAATCTGTCATTTAATGTTGTGTTGTTACTGCAACTGCAGTATTTCACTTGAATTATAAATCGGGTGACCAGATGTCCCAATCTGGTCATGAGAGTCCAGGTTTATGTCTATGGTTCTGAAGGATCTAATGAAAGGGTTTGACCCCTTTTTCTTCTCAAAGTGTGGATAATAAGTTGTATGGTCACTGGAGTAATGGGTTCCGCGGAAAAATACTGCTGACACTGATACACCTGTACCCTCTAAGAGGGGCACACAGCAGGACAGCATGTGCAGCGAGTCCTTGTCACAGCTGGCACATGGCGTTGAATTACTTCTATTACAAGGATCCTGCAGCAGCAGAAAAAAACAAAAACAAACAGCCAATCTCTTATTGTAGTCATTGCCTTTGCACTTAAACTTCCGTCTTCATTATAGAAACATTTACTCTAAAAGTTTAAGAATGGAGCTCTAACCTTAGGTCCATGAATAAAATTCAGGGTTCTGTGAACTTGAGTGAAAAATCAATTACAACTTTAACCTTTAGTGAAATTTAGTGTTTCCTTCACTCTAATTCACATAGATAACAAACCACAGTAGTCTCAGCAGTGTACCTTGACTTTGCCACCAGTAGAAAGAAGATATTTTCCTATCACATTATTGTTTTATGTATCTTATTTATATATGTCATGGTTCCAAAATCATGGTGGTTATTAAATCAGCTGCTAGTTCTTGTGTAATCTGTCAGTAAGGATATAAAAATTTTCCTGTAGCACAATTATTTTGATTTCTTGCTACTTAGATTTCCTACGTATTTTAGTTTGTGAGATGAGAAGCATTAGTTTAAAAAGTATTTCCACTAGACTGTCAAGGGGGCCATGGCTCAAAGATTTTCAGTTTTCCACAGCTGTGCAGCCAGTCACTCCAAACCACCATTTTCGTTATGCACACAATTCTGTAGGTCAGGGCTTCTCTCTACCCTGAAGACTTCTGTTCTGATTTTGACTTGTCACCTTGAAGTAGATCCTCCAGCCTCAGAAAAACCTTCAGATTGGTATTTACATCCTTGATTAACATCTTGACTGTGACTTCATGGGAGACCCAGAGCCAGCAACACCTAAATCACTCTCAGATTCCTGACCCCAGAAAATGCAACAGTAATTTGTGATTGTTTTTATTTTGACCATTAGATTTTTGGGTGACTTACTGTGAAGGAATAGATAAGTAGTACAATACATACTCCATCAAAATCATAGCACAAGGAACATAGAACACTTTTCAAAAAGTCCACTGCTAACTTATATAATAAACATAATTCATTCAGTTTTTAGAAAAATTATTAGAACTTACTACATTTTTGCGTCATCATATAAATTCTGTATGTTTTTATAAAGTATTATAGTAATACATCTAAGATAACTAAATGTATGCAAATAAAAGATTTATAATTTTCTTAAACTCTGAAGATACTCAGTTGAAAGACATTTTGAGTTTCTGGTGTAAAGCACATAACTTCATCCCAAGCTGTAGTAGAATTCAGCAAATGCTGTTTCTTCCCTGTGTGTGTCATCATAAAAATCCTCCATATAACACAGAAGAGTCACACATTCCGAATCACATACTCAGAAGCCATATGTCCTGCAGTCCTGGTCAAACCTTGAGATATAAGAACGTAAGGACACTTCAGAATACTTTTCTATGAGTGCTTAGTCATTCAGATTTCAACTCAGCTTCAGACGCCAGAGGTATTTCACACCACTAGAATGTGGTTCTTAGAGACATTTACTGGGGGAGATAATCCCACAAAAGTTCAGAAAACAGGCTCATTTTTTTTCATATTATCTTTGCATAGGAAGTACCTTGTTTTTCAATTTCATAAATATATTAAAGGTAACTGGGAAGATGAGTTAAATGATACTACTCTTCACACCATCTTCCTGAAAGACTTCCATGCATATATTTCTTATAGTGGTCATCAGAAACTTCATAAAAGTTGGAGTTTCGATTTTTTAATTTACATTTAACACATTATTCTACAGACCCTATTATTTAGAAATGGCTATAAGAAAATCCATCATCGTTATATAGTGTGGCCTAGTGCTGCTCAATGGAAATATAATACAAGCCACATATGTAACTTTTAATTTTCTAGTAGCCGTAAAAAGTTATAGTAAAATGGGAAAAATAATTTATATTTTATTTAAGACACTCTAAAATATTTTAACTTGTAATCAGTATAAAACTTACAAGTTTTATTTTCAATTTTTCCTACTAAGTCTTTGAAATCCATTATATACTTTATACTTACAGCACATCTCAATTTGAACTTGCCAGATTTCAAGTGCTCAGTAGCCACATGTGTCTAATGCCCACATATCAGACAGTGCAGGTCTAGCCATTCCTTTGTTGAATGGACAGACACATGGCTGTTTTCAGTTTTTTTACTATTCTGCCATTTGGGACTGCCAAAACATGTCCTCTTTTTGAAAGAACCCTTAGGCTAGCACTCCAATAGCACTCTACACACATGACCACTACATTTTCAAAGAAAAAAATGCATAGATGATGTATCTCTCTCTCTGTCTTTATACTCATCCTCGAGAGCTATTTCTTCTTTGTTTTGGCCTCTACATGCCTGGCACTCAATTAAATATTCGTTTACCTTCACCCAATGATAAGGGATTTCTTCTTTTTCTCTAGAAGTAGAAGAAAATGAAACTGAGGCTGAAGAGGAGATTGAAGTGGAGGATTCTGAAGTTCAAGAAGGATCTGAAGTCCCTGAGGTACCTGAGGAAACCAGGACATTGTTACCTGAAGAGTTGGATGTGTCTGAAGTCCCTGGAGCAGAACCTGAAGCAGGTTGGATTTTACTGAGGACTTAGCCTCAGCTTAACTTATGTCCATTGGTGTGTTTGTGTGTGCATGCATGTGTCTGTGTATTTATATGTTAATCAAATGGGAGCAAGCTAAGTATGAGGAGATGAGCCCCTAGAGAGCAGGCATTTAATTCACATCACATGGATTGCAGGGTGGTGGGAGATCCCAGTTACTCTATACTGTCACTCAAGGCTGGCTTCATGATTTGTGGGGGCACATTGTTCAAAAAGCAGGCAAACATTTCTATTAAAGGTACTAAAATGCAAAGCTTTTTTTCTCCACTATTATGTTCTCTGTACTTTTCATGGTGCTTATCTTTGCTAGTTAATGTCGTTCTAAACAAAGAAAAATTAGTAGGAATCTTACCATTCATCTTTATGTTGTGTAATGTTTTAAAAGGAAGGACACAGGTAAGACTGAAGGTGAGTAGGCAGGCAGAGGAGGAGGAAAAAGTTTTTTATTTAATTTCTCATTTTAGTGGTTCTGTCCCACCCCCACCCTAGCACTGGGTCTTTGAGCTTTATATGGTCTGCGCCATTTGCATTCAAGCCACAGAAACAAACTTAACTGCAGAGTCACTAAGGCATGCTACTATGCTATTTTTAAATGCAAGTATAAGGATATTTAACTCAGTCAGAATCCCTGAAATTACACAGTTGGTATTTCACAGTTCATTCATGCATTTGTATTTTATTCTTACCAGAATACCAAGTCAGTTTCATGAACTAACTCAACTTTTTATTTCTCTTCTTAATGTGCACATATTCAACCAACATACTCTACCATTAGTTTCCTAATGATTAAGAAAAGACAGAAAGTAAAAGGAATTCTGACTTGCCCTATTTTTGCCTTCCCTTCTTTGTTTTCATTTTCAGTTTAAATATTGAAGACAGGAAACTAAAATGTGTAAGAAAGAATAAGAGGGAATTTCTTGATCATTCATATCTCTGAATACTATCAACTTCTTTCTGCATGTGAAGCAAGTTACAGTTCAAAGGGAAATCATGGTTTTTCAGAGTTGGCACGTTCTCCCCTCCATCCACCACTCAGTCACACTTAGTTCCACACATTGTGGGTCCCTTGAGATTCTGTGTTCATGATGAGGTATCTAAAACACTCATGAGATTGAGATGGTGAGGAATAGTAGACACATATTGTGCTTATCTCTGCTCACATGCACTTACAGTCTATTGTTCCACTGGAGTCCCTTTGGATTTTGCTTGCAAAACATGGTTCGAAGATAAAACTACTAAGAATTTCAAAATGACAACCAAAGAGCATTAAACTAAGTGTTCTGACCACCAGATCCTATACAACTGCATGGATCACACGTGCATGAAGCCAACTCTGCCTGAGGTCCAGTTTGGTGGGTTTGGTAAGAAGGAGTCTGTGGGTCATAAAGTTCCAACCATTCTGACTTGTGCAGAGGTCATACAGTAATAGAAAGGTCAATGCTCTGGGCCAACATCTCAGGCCTATACTCTGTAACCCAATATCCTAACATAAAACCGTTACATCACAACGGGGAAGGAAAGTCATTTAGCTTAAACCATAGAAATAAGTGCAGATACCAAAAAGAATGAAGACACAGTGGAATATGCCTCAAATAATAGGCCAAAACAAAACCCCAGGGAAAAATCTGAATGCAACAAAATTAAGTAAACTACCTGAAGACAGTTTTAAAGCAAGTCTTAATGACGGTCACAGAAATAGGAGACCACTGGGTGAACAAAAAGAGAAATACAACAAAGATAAAGAAAATATGAGGCAGTTTCAAACAGAATTCAAAGCTAAAGAACACAATAGTTGAACTTAAGAATACAATAGATGGGCTTAATGGTAGACTGGAAGACACCACCAATATAATTAGTGCACTAGAACATAGGGCAATGAAATGCACCCATCCAGACCAGCAAAATTAAAAAAGAATTACAAGAAATGAAGATAGCACATGAGTCTTATAGGATAGCATATAGAGGAGCAACATTCACATCATAGGGGTTTGAAAAAGAGAAGAGGGAGAGAAAGGGAGAAGAAAGCTTATTTGAAGAAATAATGGTTTTGAACTTTTATAACTTAGAGAAGAAAATATACATCCAGATCCAGGAAACTCAAAGAGTTCCAAACAAAAGATACTCCTCTTAGAAGCAGCAAGACATCAAAAATATAAAATGTGCATACAGGGGAGAGGAGGAAAGTAAAAATATGGACTGTTAGAATGAGATTAAAAATAACTTGCTTTCAAGTTAAAAAAAAAAAGGTTGATAAGCATAGAAACTATTGTAAATTCCAGCGTAACCAAAACATAGATTAATAGAAAAAAAACTAAGAAAAAGGGAAACCAAGCATTACATGAAAGTTTTCAAAGCACAAGAGAAAAATAAAAGAGCAAATGTTCAATGACAATCTGAAAAAATAAATAGCAAACTTGCGTAGTGACACATCAATAATAACCCTAAATTTTAATGGATTGAATTCACCGAAGGTATAGAGAGACTGACCGGATTTTTTTAAAAAAGGCAACTTTCTGCCTGTTGCATACAGGGAGCACATTTAAGTTTTAAAGAAAAAATTAAGCTCAGAATCAAAGATTGGAAGATAATCCTGCTGTCAAATGGTGACATCAAAAACTCGTGTAAGATAAAATAGACTTCCAACTAAGAAGGCAACAAAAGAAAAGAATGGGCATTACATAATGATTAAGGAGTCAATTCAACAGGAATACATAACACATTAATATTATACAACAAATGAACTAGCATCAAAATACATAAAGCAATTATTTATAGAACTAAAGACATTGATACTATTGCAATGTTGGAGACTTCAACACCCCAGTTATAACAATGAACAAATCAACAAGGCAAAAATTTAACAAAAAAACAGCAACCTTCAGTGACAAATTGGAACTGCTGGATTTAATAGATATATGTAGAACATTCCACCAACAACTGCAAAATTCACATTCTCTCAGGTACTCATGGAACAATCTCAAGGATAGACATATTTTGGGAAACAAAACAAGCATCAACAAATTTGCAAAGATTGATATGATTCCAAGTATCTTTTCTAATCACAATAGCATAAAACTGGAAATCAACCACAAAAGAAAGCTGGAAAATTCCAAAATATGTGAAGGCTAAACATACCTCAGAAAAACTCATGGGTGAAAAGCAAATCAAAGGAAAAATAATGAAGATAACCAGAGACAAATGAAAATGAACACACAAGCTATCAGAACTTGTGGGATCCTTCATGACCAAGTGGGATTTATTCTGAAGATGCAAGGATGATTCAAAATAGGCAAATCCATTAATACAATACATCACATGAACAAGGGGGGAGGATCGTATGATCATACTGATAAATGCAGAGAAAGAACTTGGTAAGATTCAGCACCCATTTATGATAAAAATCTTTTACTAAAATAGGGATAGAAGGAACATACATAAAGGTCATATATGATAAACCCACAACTAACATTGTACTCAATGGTGAAAAACTGAAAGCATTTCCTCTATGATCAGAGACAAGGCAAGTGTGTTCACTCTCAGCGTTACTATTTAACATAGTATTGGAAAGTCTAGTCAGAGCAATTAGGCAGGAAAAAGAAATAAAAGGAATTCAAACTGGAAAAGAATAAAACTTTCCATATCTGAAAACCCTAAAGACTCCACCAAAAGCTATTAGAATTAATGAGTACAGTAAAGTAACAGGCTGCAAAATTGTAAAGATTGATATACAAGAGAATCAAGGATTTAATATGATGGTGGTGGAGGGCACTGGAACTCTGGTGGTAGGAGTGGTGTGAAATGCACATAAACTGAGGTTGAATTTAATATCTCCAAAATCAGATAACAAGTAAACTATAGGAAAAAAAGACACTTTTTAAAAATTAATATAAAAATATGTTGCATTTTTGTATGCAAACAGTGTGATAGAAGAAGAAATTAGAAATCAATCTCACTTGTAATTGCAGCAAAAAGAGTTAAGCACCGTGGAATAAACTTAACAAAGGAGGTGGAAGACCTAAACAATAAAAGCTACAATCTTTATTAAAAGAAATAGAAAAAGACATAAAGAGGTGGAAAGGTATTCCATGCTCATAATTGGGAAGAATTCACATTGTTAAAATGGCTATCTTACCTAAAGTAATATACAAATTTAATGTAATTTCTATCAAAATTCCAGTGGCATTTTTCAACGAAATAGAACAAAACATTTTTTAAATTTGTATGGAATCAAAAAAGACTCCAAATAGCCAAACCAATCATGACCCAAAAAAAAAAGAAAAAGAAAAAAAAAAAGTGGAGGTGTCACACCCTAGACTTCAATCTATGTACTCCCAATATGTAATAAAAAACAGCATGATACTGTAATAAAAACAGACAGATCAGTGGATTAGCATTGCATCCCTAGAAATAAACTCACACATATATGGTTAATTGATTTATGACAGAAGAGCCAAGAGCATACATGGAGAAAGGAAAGTTTTTTCAACAAGTGTTAATGGGAAAACTAGACAGGCACATTGCAAAATAATAAAACTAAATCACTCTCAACACCATACACAAAATTAATTCATAATGGACTAGAGACATGAATATAAAAGTAGAAACTATTAAATATATAGAAGAAAGCATAGACAATACAATGAGAAATCTCAAGTTCAATGTATGTCATTTTTGCTACAAGGACTGGCATTAGTTTTATGGGACATAAGTAAAACCAGCTCCCTCCTGCAGCACAGAGTTGCTATCAGCATGAAATACCCAATTTCCTTTTAACAGTGCCATGCCTCTGTTGACTTGAGTTCCCACCAGAAACTTCATTATTTTATTCAATACCTAATTAATTATGCTGACAATTCTACCACTCATCTATCTTTTGCAAGAAGACAGGACATAAAATGCCAAAAGAAATAAAAGAAATGGATATCCATTAAATATAACACATCAAACATATCCTCAGAGTTCACATATCCACAATGTCTCACAATTAATATTTACTAACATAAACTTTTATCTTGTCATTTCCCCCAGAGGAACTACTTTGGATGTTTTAGAGTCAGCCTCCTACTCCATTTAGGGTTAGTTCTAGGCTGAGACTGTTGACTGTTGACTGGGCTTCTCTAGTACTGATTTACTTCTGTGACATTACGGGTCTATATTGCCATATAAAACCATATTCTATTTGACAGAGGAGCTTGCAGCTGATTTTGCTAGTGACTACTTCTAGCCAAGCATCCCTTCCTATAAAATATTTTCCTCTAAATAAGCATGTTTTTCCACTTAAAACTGTCCTATCTAGTCACAAAAGATAAATGATTCCACTTATATGAAATACATAGAATAGTCAAAATCATAAAGACCAAAATAAAATGTAAAGATGACACTGTCCCATCAAACTAATGCTAGTCAAAAAATTAATATATGCCCCAAGTAGGTTTTATACCTCTCATACTAGGGACTATAGCATTTCCTTTGGAGTTTGACTTCTGTCTTGTTGCATAAGATTATCATCACCTCTGTCAATACTCAGAGAGGACCACTGAAACTTCATTACAGACCTGTTGTCACTCTTAAGAATGGAGTGACACATATATTGCTTAGAATCAATGCTTTCAATGCCATTCACCTATATGCATTCAGATACTAGTTAATCACTTTGATCATTCCCCATTTACTCTCTTTTTGTATTGGTTTTGTACAATTAAATTACATGGAAGTTTCAAGAATGTAAACTTAAAGTAAATCATTGGCTCATTTCACAGTGCTCATGCCAAGCATCTCATGGTCATGTAATAGTCAGCTATTAATGAACATTGGAAAAGTCATTCCTTTAACAAATATTTATTGAATTCTAAGTGCCAGGAAAAGCAACAGGCACTTCCTAGGTACTAGGGACTCAGTGGTGATCGAGACAGTTGACATTCTTACCGTCAGGGAAATGTCACTATATATGGAAAAGAATAAGAACAGACAAGTAAATCACTAAGATATATTATCATAGTGTTAAGTGTTATGAGGAAAATAGATGGAGACAGTAAAGCTGTGCCTGGGATATAATAGGTCTCAATAATGTCTCGAATCAATGAGGAAGGTAGAGGTGACAGGATGGTTTGGAAGAAGCACACTAAACTTTAAGATCAAAGAGATGTGAGAAGATACTTAGGCACGACATAAAGCTCGAAAGGACTGGAGCAGAGATCATTTCTCTGAAAAGGTCAGAGGCAGGCATACTTCTGCATGGTCAAGGAATTTTAATTTTGGCTGCAGCACAGTGAGTAAATGGGCAGTGGGAGAGGAAACTGGAGAGCAAGGAAGAGGGACCTGAGGTTTAGCGAGTTCAGCGTCTTTGAGTACAAGTAGTCAATATTACTTCATTTGCCTGTTATGTGACAAGTACTGAAAGTGTTCTGTACCTCGAGTTTTTCATTTATAAAACAATGAGGAATGTTGACCTGGGAGAGTTTTTATCGGATGCAAACATTTTATAAAGCATCTAGCACAATGTCTAGCACGTCATTCCCAGGCTAGCCATGTTACCATGATGTTTAGCTTTATCATTACCAATCTAGCACTTAGGGTTTTATTTCTCACCTGCCTTGCTATGTATGTTTGGAATCTGAGCTCCAAATACCTCCCCTCAATGAACTGAAATGAAACCTTAGCACTCTCAAAATCATTAGGTACATTCCCTCCCCCAATGTCAGAAGGCAATAAAACATTATTTTGGACTTCAACAAATCAGGGTAAATAACTGCAGTTGGAGATGGGGGTCATCCTCCCCAAGCCATGTGGAGAAGGGTAAGCACTGAATAAAAACTCTGCTCCGCCAAGAAGGAAGAAGAGGAACATGGAGGCTCAGTTACCAACAGTGTCTGCTACAGAAGGAATGATAAAAAGTCTCTGCTTCATTTCACCCCTGTTAAATCTTCACTAAGTTCTGCATTGTTCTCCAGTGCTTGTTTTCAAGTACACTGTTGGGAAATGTGTCTGTTTCCTAGGTCTGCTATAACAAATTACCTTAAATTGGGTGGTTCAAAACAATAGAAGTTTATTCTCAGTTTTGGAGGCTGGAAGTTCAAAATCAAGATGTCAGCAGGACCTTCCTTCCTCTGAGGGCTCTAGGGAAGAATCCTTTCTTGCCTCTTCTTACTTTCTGGGGGATCCTGGTAATTCTGGGTGTTCCTTGATTTGTAGTTGTTACCACTCCAATCTCTGCCTTGGTCTTCATATAGTCTTGTTCTCTCTGTACATGTGATTTAGGGCCTGTCCTAAATCTAGGATAATTTAATCTCAACATCCTTAACTGATTACTTCTGAAAAGACCCTTTTTCCAAAAAAGGTCACTTTCACAGGCACCACGGATCAGAATGTGAACATATATTTTGGAGGGACACAATTCAACCCATTACAGGAAATGTAATTCAAGGAAAGGAACAAGGATAGCAGATACCTAGGACATACAAGTCAGCACTCATAATGCCTTCTGTTCAGAAAGTATGTCTCTGAGACCAGCAGTTCCTAATAGTTGTCTACAAACCTATGCGATGGCTTGATCAAGTTTTCTTCGGTCTGCTGCATCTCTCTCCGACAAAACCTAACCTCACCATGTTGACTAATCAGCACATAGCTGGGCAGACTAGAGTGGGCAACTATTAAGGATTTTCACATCCCTTCCTGCCACCCCATTAACCATATACCTGACAAGCAAGATGTTCAATGTTTACCTTCGAAGAGATTATGGCACACTGATGTCCAGTGTTGTTGGTTAAGGGTTGATTGCATGCTTTGATTTGTGAGCAGCTAAGTGGCAGCGTTGGCTTTTTAAATTAAGTAGCATAGCTGCTGACCTTGCTTAAATGGATCCTTCTGTCCTTATGTTCTTTTATCCTCAGAATATTACCACCTATAATTGTCACAGTTTCTGATGTCACAAGAGAGACAACTGAACATTTTATACCTCCTAAAAGAGGTAGCATCACCCACTAAGTATTCTTGCTGAAATATCAAAAACTTACCATTTCACCTTCTGTCACTCTTCTGTCTGAGCTCAATCTTCATCCCCAACTACTGCATTCTCTGATTAAGCCAGAGAAAAAAGGCATTTTAGAATTCTATGTGGTGTTCTTCTTGTCTTTGTCATGTTTTATGACACTTTTCTTTAGGTGATTGAGTACCTTACAATTAAACATACCTCCACCAGGCCACCCAAGACTTGTCCACTTACAGTTCCTGCTCTCTTGAGTATTCAAGATTATAGATTCTGTAGAAGCACACAATGTTACTGTAGCTTACTCAGAGACAGTTTCCAGTGTGCTACAGAGTGTGTACATGTATATTTTTTGCTCTTCACAAAACTGCATCTTAGAACTAGGAGAGACTACGGGGGAGAGAAGATAGATAACTAGTCCTTCCTTGCCTTAAACAATATATACTGGGTGTGTATATGTAGTATGCCTTGTATCATCCAGGAAAACATTTTTCAAGCTATACCTTCAACAATGATATTAACTGAAATTCTCTTCAACTTTCCGAATACCTATATCCTCAGCTAGGACTTTGGCATGTAATTGTCTTTGATTGCCACTTTCTGGTCCTTTTGTGAATTTTCATGGATGTCTTAATAGAAAAAGAAATATCAGGCACTGCTAGCCAGATACCATGTTAGCAAAAGCTTCAATATTTACTAATACTTGCCAGTCAGAATTGTATTGGCATATATCAATTATTATTCCATTTGCTGTCCTCTTGTGTATTTAAGTATATTCTTTATGTCTTATACTATTAGGTATTTTTTTCATACTTTACATAACAAGAACTGTATTTCTGTTAGACATGATATATACAATTTAAATTATTTTTTACCTTTTCTTTCTACTAAATGTTTTTAAGTTAAAACACTAACTATGATTTCTTTTTTTAAGTATCTGAGCCTACTGAGTTAGGTATAGTTGAAGAAGAAACTTCAAAAGAACCGAAGGAGGTCCTGGGAATGGAAGAGTTCTCTGAAACAGGTCAGATTATAAAACAAAAGTAGTTCGTGCATAGAAGTGCTTTTCATGTTCTCTTACATGGGTCTAGTCCCTTATTTTTGGTATAGTTTAACTTTCTACTCATTTCTTTCTACACTGTATGTCCATTGATGTACATTATATATATTAAGTTTATTAAATTACAAGTGTGTCTAGCCAATTTATGACACTACTTTTCATAAAATGTATTTGATATATTAGCAGTTAAAGTTGTCATAGGAATTCTTATTATACAAATGATGTATATTTTATTCATAGGCAATAATTCATCTATAACCAATACAAGGAACAAGGCATAATTAAAATATGAATTTCTGATAATCTATTATTTCTTGGTATATTAAGTTTATTTCCTTCAAATGTCTTTAAAATATTATAAAGTATAAATTATTTTGACAATATAAAGACAGACTATATGAAATTTCTTTTTTCCTTCTTTTGACATTTACTCAAAAGTTATGCTACCTGAGTTTCCAGAAGATGCTTATCCTGATGTTCCTGAAATGGAGCCATTTAAAGAGAAGGTGAAATATTTCCATTTCCACTGGAAACATCTGGAATTAGCAATCATGGAGTCGTCTATCCAAATTTTAAACTTGGAGATTGCCAACAAAACTCCAGAGGAACTTCTTCAAAAAGTAGTCGAGACTTTGGAAAGTAAGGGTTGTAGTCATCACATTTGTTGTGATGGCCAGATCACATTGTTGAAAGCACTGTGAAATTTAAAACCTGTCTTGATAGTTTATAAAGTAAAACACTTAGTATGTACAGGGACAGTGTTCAAAATCTTGAACCACCTTCATAGTGCAAGCACAGAACAGCCACAGGATGAGAATAGTGCTGGCCACACAGGTCAGTTGTCATATAAAGAATTTATAAAGGTTTATTTGCCTACACATTTAAACTAAGATCAACACTTATATTAATTTTTCTAATCTCTGACTACTGTAGTATGCTAATATTCTTTTATCCCCAAAGTATGTTTCCAAATGTTTCTTCTTTTTCGTTTTTCAAATAGTGACATTTATTATTTCTTTTCTTCACAATGGTATATTCCCTTTAGGATATTGAAATTGGCATCACACTCTGTACTTCACACCATTCCCCCCACCAGAGATCCAGTGTCCTTTACCATCATTTTTTCCCTCCCTGACTCCCAGTCCCCCAGCCCAACCACAGTCCTGTGTCCTGTTATTTCTTCTTTTTTCTTAACAGAGCCTCTTCAATATAGTGGGTGGGAGCTAACTATAGATGATTATGATGAAGAAACAGAAGACTATCAGGCAGAACTGGATGTCGATGAGGATCTAGAAGAGGAGGAAGAGAAAGAGGAAGAGGTATGATTCTTTGATGACTGCTCATTCACATTGGTCTTGTTATTAAGGGTGCACATTCTAGAGTAGAAACGAGCACTGTTGCAGCCCAAGCAGGGAGCCTTGTTTCATAAATATTTTCATACGCCGCCCCACCCCACTTCACTGGACCCTGAAATACCAGGGCTATGAGACTGTACACCCATGGCAGAAGAAAAGGGAAATCTTTTAAATATTTTCCCCATGAAAGAATCTATAAATATTAGAGACCGATGTATTTTATAAATTTCATGCAAGTGGATGGTTTGTGTAAAACTCATCAATGGAGCTTTGAGAGACTGTTTGTATGATAATAACGGACCATATTCTCGAACAGGAATAGCTTGTCAGGCACCAGTTTACACCCCTGGCACCAGAATCTTGTTAACTAGCCTCAGATGATAGTTACTCAGGCCAGGCTTCCTGTCAGTGATAAAATAGAAAGTGATTTTTTTTAATTTTGGGCTTTATCGTTAAAGCAAAGTAATATATCAAGTTAGGTAAACTTACTGTTGTAATTAACTTATTGGTGCTTAACTTAAACCCAAATATTTTATATATATATATATATATATATATATGTATATGTCAAATAATAAAAGTCATGTAGTTTGCTTCCAATCGCAACTTTCAAAACTTTATCACCAAGGAACTGTGACACCTTTTATCAGGGTGGCTAAAGGACAAAGATTTTGTCCAGCTCATACTACAGGTCCTCGGGAAAAAAAAAGTCATTTCACTCAACATAGTTTTATTATAACGTTGTCGAGGAAGTAAAAATCAATCTCTGTCTGGGAGGTACGATGTCTATGTACAGTTTGCACTTTTCTCCTCATGTCTGGGTGCTCCAGTTTCTTCTCACAGCCCATAAATGTGCACATTAGGTTCATTGTCCCAGTCTGGGTGGGGGAGTGTGTGTTATTTATATTCTTCATTTTCTTTAGCCATTCATCCATCAGTGTTCAAGTCTTTATAGGCTAAGGTTGAGGCCTGGTTGAGAAGAGGGCAGAGAATTTGGTCAAGGAGAGACTCTTTCTTAATACTAATAAAAGAATGATGAATGTAGATGTATAATAATTGCAAACCCTTATGTACAAAATAAGAACATCAAATATATATGAAGCAAGATCTTAGAAATACTGAGAACATATGATTATATAGCAATACAATTTTAGTGGAGTCTTTTAATGTATCTCTAAACTATTGACAGATCACAGAAGCAAAAGACATAAAAAACATGTTGAAGAAGCTTTGCTCTAATAGATAGACCACTTGGTTCCAATAAAGAATGAACATTCTAGTTAATGTTCATACAGAAGTTCACAAAGAAAAACACAATGAATTATAAAAAAAAAGTGAATAAAAAAGTAGAAATATCACAACCCACATTCTCTGATCACAATGCAATAAAACAAACAACAACAAAATTAACCCTGGAAAGATAGTACCTTTTCATTGACCAATATAAACACTTAAATTTAAAATATATATACATGTATTTTTCCTTCCAGATGCTAGTGAATTGAAAAAAATTAAAACTACAACTGTAGACTATTTAAAAATTAGTAAAAGATCACATGTGGTGTGGCAAAAGTAAAAATTAGTGTTGGCAGATTTTTAAAAAATGTGAAATTGTAAAATTTGAATTTCAGGTAAACGAATAATTATTTATGCAAGGTACATACTTATGTATGGTACATACTAAAAATTTTTTATCTGTAATTTAAATATAGCTAAAGAGTCTGCATTTTTGCTTACTAATCTGACAATCCTATTTTAAGCACATTTATTGTAAAATAAAACTGGAAAAACTTAAGCCTTCCACTCAAGAACTTAAGGGGAGAAAAGCACAACAAAATAAGCCAAAAGATAGTAGAAATAAGGAGATTAAAGGCAAAAATTAATGAAATAATAAAGCAAAATTTATATTATAGTATATACTTTCAAAAAAAGTCTTGAAGGAATCACATAAAACTGTTAAGAGTTTTAATATAGGATTGGAAGGGAAAAGATGATAGGTCTTTATGCCTTGTGATGTGTTTTGAATACTTTAAAATATGCATGTATTTTATAATTTAACAATTATTTTGACTATTTTTTTAAATTACAAGAAGGCTTAAAGAACTTGACACACATTTTATTTGTCACAAATAAACATATATTACACATTTCCAATTAAACTAAATAAAACATTTCCGAATCATCATTTGATTCCCTAGCTGCTTAGTAGAAAACAAAGAAAATCCTAAGGCAGCTCCCATTTCATTTTCAATGGGTAGGAAGTTGTGTCCCTGACTTAGCTTTAACTTCCTGGGAATAATTTTATTTTTATTTTAGAATTTAATTTTAATTTACAAGCTGACCTCATAGTGACTACACCAGTACATCCTGGGGCTTTTCATTATAGGTTTATAGGGGACTGGGGATATCTTTATTCTTTAGTGCTGTCTGATTTTCCTAATGAAAATCAAGAAAATAAAGAAGCTTGGATGGAATGTGAACTTAGATATGAAAAACTTTTTTATTAATTAAAATAGTATAAAAACAGGCCTTTTGTGGATTGTTTTAAAGATATATTGCTGCAGATTTAATTTTATTAAAGGGATGCATTTTTAAATTCCCTGTTTAGTATTGCAACAAAATATTTTTTTAACAGTGATCTCCAAACTTTGAATAATGTTTTTAGACTGAAGAAAGAATTAAAGAGAAAAGGCGGCATTTGGGAGATACAAAGCACTTTTGTCCGGTGGTTCTCAAAGAAAATTTCATCCTACAACCAGGCAACACAGATGAATCAGTTAAATATCGAGAAAGGATCTATTACTTTTCAAGTCCTGAGGCTAAAGAAAAGTTCTTGGAACATCCTCATGATTATTTGGCTCAAAAAGAACCATTAAAGGTAAGAACAATATTTCCCTCCTAAGTACTTTTTTTTTTAGAGACTTACCACAAACCTCCATCATTCACTAAATAGTGAAGTTCCCAGTCTTATCTAACAGAACAGAATAGTGAAAATATCTAAGTTCCAAGGACAACTTTTGGGACCATGATATAAAGTAGTTATCTATTTTGATTTCTACAGTTATGCCTTGCGTTAAACCAGTACCTAATATGTCTGTTGAGCTGAAGTAAAAACACATAAATGAATTGACTGCTTATTATATTAAAGGCCAGTTATGCTGGATAGCATGTGAGTAGAGAAGTCTGCTGATCATAAGATAGGATTTGGTTAACCTGGGATTCTGGAGTTGGTAGACTTTCAGGGTGGTGAGTTGGCATCATCTGTAGAAGTGTGATTACTCAGGTGAGACTGCTGTTACCTGACTCAAACTCAGGAGGCAGTCACTGCCTGATTGGTTGACTCCATTTAAAACTAGTTCAAGTAGATACTATTACCACGGCTACAGAACACCGAGCCTTTTCCTAAGTTTGTGACAAGCTTTTTATTCTGACTTGTTTATCACCTTGGAACAAAAATTCTGTCTTCTTTTTAAAATATTTATTAAAGCCAAACACAAAAGAACAAATTTCCGTTATTAATGAGTTTGGTTTGGTTTTGTAGAGAGCTGTTAGGGTTTTTTATTTGTTTTTGTTTTTATCATGCTAACAAAGTGTCTTCATTCTTTTTTTAATCAAACATTTAAAAACTCAATTTTGCATTACTGAATACCTTTTGAGACAGTGATACTGAGATGACCTTACAATTGTTGATGATTCCTAAGGACCGTTGTTATTTTCAATGAATCATGTTAATGTCAAAACATCCTTGAATCTGTAAAGTGATCATTCCTCCTCAGTCTTAGAATCTGTTAAGTAATCATTCCTCCTCAGTCTTAAGGAGGGCATTTAATTAGCCTAACATTTTCTAAACTCTTCAAAACTTTTTCTTCACTGTCCTTCTGCTGCACCCCTCTCCCTGACCTACCTCTCTGTGACAGGCTCCTCCATTAAGAATATGCCTTCTGGGTCCCCATGGCTCTGGCAAAACTGTTTGTGGAAGACAGTTGGCAGAAAAATTGGGCATCTTTCACATTCAGTTTGATGAATTTCTTCAAGAAAAACTCATGCTCAAAATCGAAAAGAGAATTGGACCTGAATTTGAGGAAGAGTCTGAGGAAGAACAACTTGCAAAACAAGAACTTGAAGAGCTTGCAATTCAAGCTAATGTTACACTTGTGGAAGAAAATCCAAAGAAAGTGGTAGTAATATCTCTTTGCAGATAATCATGCTTACTGGTGTTACTTTATGGAAGTCACATATAAGCAGTATAAAACTAACATTTCTAGGAAGAAAGAAAGTACCCCCTAAAAATCATTTAAGCATCATCCTCCCCATTATAGTAAATACAGATCTTACTATTCATCTAGGTAAATCATTGAGTTACATGACTCTGTTAAAAATCTGAAAAGTTTTCCCTGTCGTATAGCATTTATTGGAGATTATGTTATTTGAAATGTCTGATCCTATACTATAAGGTTTTTCCATTATTGTGTTCTCTGTTTTTTGAACAAATACCGTAAAAAATCTTTCCAGGGCCAATGAAAATCTCAAAATATTAATGCCTAGCAATATCTCATTAGTTTGTATCTATCTCTTAGGTGGTTTCTATCCAGGGTTGTAAAAAGAAAGTTCTTAATTCTAACCCACTTTTGAAACCAGTTCTGATATAACTAGACCCTTTTCTTTTCAAATGATCCCCTGTAAGTGGATCCAGGTGCAGATTGTATTCCAGATGACTGCCTAACTGACCATCCTTTAATCAGGATCTAGGTTGAATAATTAAAAGTGACAAAAGTCAGTTAAACCTTATAGGCATATGATAAAGATTGAGCAAGGTTTTAGAAAAAAGTGATGAGATAGATATTCTGAGGCCAAGTGTGAAGATTAGTCCTGTAATGCACTAGTAATTCTTAGCTACAGCAGATATAACTTAATATTTAAAACCATGTTAAACATTGGTTTAAAGAAAACTACTCATAAAATGTTTTCAGGAATCACTATTTGAAAATATCCTGATAAAACAGGTTTTATTCTAGTTGACTATGTAATATATTACTATTTATTAATATGGAGTTTAAAATATTTTGTTTTGGTTTCTGATTTTTGTTTTTAGCCTCTAGAAATACAACTTACAGAAGAAGAAGAAGCAATCAAATCAAGTCTAATGGAAAGTGAGGCATTGTCTCCTGAAATTCTTGAGCCAATTCTTACTGAGTGGTGGTTTAAGGAACCAATACGGTATCTTAATTTGTATAGGATTATACATTTACTGATTTTTTACTTGCTTTATTCTTAAAATTTAAAATGTAATTAAACATAAATTTAAGAATTTTCACCTTTAACTTTCATATTAACTAGTGAGTCTCACACTAGCTAGGCATTAAAAACTCCTGGGAAATGTTTTTAATGATGCCAGGGACCCCACCTCAAAACAATCGAGTCATAATAGCTCTCTAAGGGCATGAGATTGGGACTTAGGCAGTGGTATTCTTGAGAGCCTTGCAGATGATTCTGATGTGTAGTCATGATAGAGAACCCATGCTATAAATTATTATTTTCCTTATAACCCTTTTAACAATTATAGTTAAGGCCACTTAATAGCTGTCCATTCAAATGTCTAAACAAGCCTGACCCCCAAATAGAACAACTTAAAAATCTCTAGGTCAACAGAGTGTAAAGCTTTGCCTCGGTTTCCTAACCAGAATTTCTTACCTTGGTATCCTTCAGAAGAATGTGAAATGATATCACAGTACCGACAGTGGAATGTACTATGTGCCCGGTACTGTTTGACTATATTTTTATTAATTTCCTTAATCCTTACGTTTACCCTATGGGAAATAAAATTGTATTATCTGTGTTGGAGATAAGGAAACTAAATCATAGAATTTTCAAGTAACTGTCCAATCTGAGTTCTCCTCTGGGAACTGTCTCTCGCTCTGTCCCTGACCTAAAGTGAGATTATGGGTCATCAACTTTAATTTCCTCTTTCCTAATTTAGATCAATAGTCATAGGAAATTTAGGCAGAGCTTGTGCTGCATAGTCATGGGTTGTTCTTCATTAATTTAGCTCTTAATCTCACACTAAAGAGTTTAAAAATGAAAAAGCATATGGAGTGAAGAATTAAAAGGTAAAAAAGAAATTATAAAGACCTAAATAAAATAACTGAATATTATGCAATCATTAAAATTTGTTAAAATAAATAATTTGTGCTAGTATGAGAGATATTATATTTTTTAGTTTAAAAAGAACATACAAAGTTATTTATAATATAATAGATGAAAAACAAACTGAAAAGAAACCAACTAAATGTCAATAAAGCTCTGGGATATGAGATTATGGATAATTTTGCATTTTTTCATGCTTTTCTTTATTTTCCAATTTTTATAGTGAGACTTATTGTTTTTATAATTAGGAGGAAAAATATCAATACATTTTTTAAAGACTGGAGAGATATAAAAAGGCCTGAACTAAGATGCAGTAGTAGAAATGGAAATGTGGGAAATAGGAGAAAATAGAAACAGCCATATGGAAGGGTAAACATGAGTATGATTTTGTACAGTACAAAGAATATATAATTCCTTTAGGGTACTCAGAAAGAAGGCTCAGCAAATGTTTTAAAACCCTGAATCAAAACTCAGAAGGGAGGTTGTATATACAGATAAATATGTAGAAATCATAGAAAAAGAAGGGAGAGCTGGAACAGAAGAGACTATACTGAAGAAATCTCTACAAAGAAAAGGACGCAGCTTATAGTCAGTGTATGGAAATATGCCCACAAAATCAGAAAGAAAAATGTGTAAAAATGCCAGTTAAGTGCTGAACTGTCAAATGTTGATGAAAATCTTGCTCATGTAAATAAGAAAACATTTATTTAAATATAAAAATATAAAACACTGAAATTTTAGATAAATAGGATAAACTCTGTTTCAAATAAGGACCAGCATTGACACTCTCAACTAAAGTCAGTTCTTGAAGTCTGATTGTTTTATAAATACTCCCTAATGAAAATGTGTTAATATTCCAGTTATTTTCATGGTCTTAAAGTTTCGTAATACTTGAACAAGTTTGACAATCCTATTTTAATATAATAATTGTATACATATGAACCAAGATACATACATTAATAATTGTCATTGGTTATGAGGGGGCATGAGAAAGATATGAATTATTTAATGAAAATAAGCATTTAAAATTTTTTAAAATGCTAAAAGGGAATATTTCCACTAAAAGTGAGCCAGACAAGCCCACCTTTACTTTACAGAGTGACAAGTTCATTAACCTGGGCATTCTTCCCAAGTAGGGAACGTTTTACTTTTTAAATGGAAGGTGCAGGCAGGAAAGAATGCAAGTAGGGAGGCAGGAAGAGAGAGGAGCAAGAATAATTTTATTTTTATTTAGTTGTTCATACTGGCTGTTTCGCCCCAGACCCAGGACTCGAACCCATGGGTATGTGGCCTGTACTCCTTTAGAGGCTATTGACCTAACCACTACACTAGGGTCACACCCCAAGTATCTCATCTCAAAATGCTCATCTCAAAATGCTCACTAAGTTTCTAATTAAGAGTAATGATAAACTGATTGACTGCAAAATATATATATAAATGTAAATATAAAACATTATGATATTAATCTAATTCAATAACTTTTGGAGAAAAAACACCTTGTCTGCACAAGTAGAAATATTTAAATAAAAGATACTACAGTAAACTCTAAACTATTGTATATCTGATATAAAATTGAGATTTATTAACATTTTTCACTTTTAAATCAATACTTACTATATTTTCAGTAAATAAAGTAAATTATGAAATTTCCACCTAGTTCCACAGGTTTTGTATTAGATGGTTTCCCACGATATCCTGAGGAGGCCCAGTTTCTGGGAGAACATGGTTTTTTCCCAGATGCTGCTGTTGTTATACAAGTTGATGATCAAGATATTTTTGATCGCCTTCTACCTTCCCAAATTACAAAGTGGAAAATAAAACAAATGAAGAAATTAGAAAGGAAAAAACTCATCAAAGAAATGAAGGCAAAAATCAAGGTATGTGTCCATTAAAAAAATACAGGTGCAAATTTGCTCAGCACCTATTCAATTTATCAGGTAGTCTTTACAATGGTGTGGTTTTTTAAATTTTAATAATCACAGTCAGTATGAAAACATTTTTCATCAAATTCTAAGACTGTAATTAAAGAGTTAAGAATTATTTGAGGTCCTTGTGGTTATCAGTGTGTTAGTATTTCTCTTTCCAATGTAAATAAAATTAAATAGATAGTGGTAGCACCCAAGTATCCCTATTCCAGACCCAGGAACAAAGCAGAAGCTTCAAGTGGAGCAGGCCTCAAAACACAAAGAATTACAAATTTTCCATGGTTTTTACAGTGGCTTCTGGTCATGTTAGCTTATAGTGAAGCAGATCCATGCATCAGCTTAGACCATCTTTTCTAAAACTATAATCTGTGAGTATTCCATAAAATGTTAAAAAATGTCAGGAAATCTGGCAGTTCCACTCCAAGGAATCTAACAAAAATGAGAATATGTTTACATAAAAATTTGTGTATGAATGTTCAGAATAAAATTATTCATAGCTAAAATATAGAAACAACTCAGTGCCAATCAACTGATGAATGAATAGACAATATAATCAATGTCAAGATAGAGTGGCCTAGCTTTCAGCCCAAGGTGACAAATAGGAGCCTCCTGAACACACGGCCTTCCATGGACACGTCTGAATTTACAGCTACACACTTAAGCAGTTTGCTCTGAAGGAAACCCAAATACTAAATGAGGAGGTTCTACATATGGGTGAATAAGAAAACAGCAACTCACCCAGCAGCTGCTTAAGGGTCCAGCTTCCAAGGAGTCTGTTTTGACTGTACCCTTCCCCTTGGGGCACTGATGGGTCACAACAACTTCCAACTCCCAGGAGCACCAAGAACAAAGACAAGAAAAGTTTGAGAGTCAATCAAGGCTAGGACTGGGCTGAGCAATAATGTTCATCTCCTGCACAAGACCACTCTGTCAAGACTAGGAGAGGTGGCTGTTGTATCTAATATGTAGAAACCACACAGTGAGTAAAAGAAGAGTAAGAAACCAAGGAATAGCTTCCAAGCAAAGAAGCAAGATTAAAACTCCAGAAACAGACTTTACTATAATGGAATTAAACGATTTACCCAATAGATTTCAGAATGATAGTCATGAAATAGTCATGCTCACTAAGGTTAGAACAGTACATGAATAAAATGAGAATTTCAACAGATAGAGAAATTATAAGAAAGTACTAAGTAAAAAACACAGAGCTGAAGAATATAATAACTGAACTGAAAAAATCAATTCAACAGAGGCATTCAATAGCAGGCTAGATACTTAGAACATAGTAGAGAGCCCAGAAACAGTCTCGTGTGTGAATATATATATGCACATTGGTATACATATTTTTTTCAGTTAATTTACAACAAAGGAGTCTCTTTAATAAATGACATTGGGAAAACTGAATTGTCACCTTCAAAAGAATAAAAATGGATCTCTATTTTATACTATACACAGACATACTGCATGATACCACTTTAATGTGAAGTCTAAAATATTTCAAACTTACAGAAACAGTTGAGGGGCTAGAGGGTAGGCAATAGAGAGAGGCTGATAAAAGGGTACAAATTTTTAACTTACAGTAAGATGAATAAGATATGAGGACATAATATATAATATATAATAGAATATATTAATGTATAGTTGATAACACTATGTTGTATAATTGAAACTTGCTAAGAGAGTAAACTTAAATGTTATTACACACAAAAAATAAATTTGTAAGATTATTAAAGTATTAATTGATTAAATGGAAATTTTTTACAGTAATACATTTATCAAATCATCACAATGTCCACTTTAAATATCTTACAATTTTATAAAGCTGGATAGATAAACAAATTAAGTGACATATTCTTATAATAGTGCTTTGTATTAAAAAATAATGAACTATTGATATACCCTACAACATAAATTAAAATCAAAGTCATTATACTGAGCCAAAGCCAGACAAAAGAAGTAATGCATGCTATTTGATTCATTCCGTTTATATAACATATCTTAAAAGATTAAATCTATATAGATCTGAGCTGGGATATAAAGAATGGGGCTTTCTGTGGAACTAGGAAGCCCAAGATGGGACAAGAGAGCAGTATTAATTTATTTGAAGGGCTTTCATACTAAAGAGAGCTTGTAGTTATTGAAACATAACCAAAAGGGAGAAAATTACCATTGGCTGAAGGAAGGCACAAAGAGATGTATTTCATTATTAGTAACACTTTCCAGGAACCACCAAAATTGAAGACAGTGAGCAACCTGTCAATAGATAAGCATAGACTGAAAGGAATGGACATTTGGGAGGCATAGTATGGAAAAAAGCTCCCTGTAGTGTCAGAGAGCTAATCAGTTAATTCCAATTCTGAGATACTATGACTTGATATACTCTCACAACTCGATGCGCATTAAATTATTAACAGCAAAGTACTGAAACCAGTTGAAGTTTCTCTTTCACTGCTTAGAGACAGTCATCAAATTTGTTTCATCTTGGCATTAGTCAGAGGAAATCTCTTCAAGGGTTCTTCCACTATCCGTACACTTCACCACACTAAGATTGCCACACTGTCCCTGTCCCACAAAAAGCCAAGATCTCAGTCATTCAAGGACTTTGAAAGTAAGGAGAAATATGTGAGAAGATACCTAACTTCACACTTGATGACAGTCTTCCCTCTTCTGCCACCTGATCCCTCTGAAGAATATCAACCAAAATACCTCCCAGGCAAGAGGCTCTGTAAGCATTTGAATTGAAAAGGAAGAAAGAGAAGGGCATATGTCCAAGCATATTTGCATGTTTCCTTACTATGGTCTTGGCATCTCTAGACCAGCTGTCAGATAACTGTGCTGATAGGAATGTTCTGTATCTTCACAGCCCAGGGCTAAAGTCACTACTAGGCACAGAAGTACCACTGAGCACTTGAAATGTGATTACCGAGACTGAGAAATCAAATGTTTAATTTTAATTAACTTGAATATAAGTAGCCACATGTTTCCGAGACTGAGAAATCAAATGTTTAATTTTAATTAACTTGAATATAAGTAGCCACATGTGCCTAATAGCTACGGTGTTAGGCAAATAGCTCTAGGGCAGTGAAGCACCATCCTAGATATCACAGGCCTTTAAGATTTGGGGGATATAGAACAGGACAAAGCAGGTTTTAGGAGCTCATTCATAACCCCTGTATTTGCACCTTCCTTTTCACACCACAACTCTACCTGGTTTCAGCAACTTCTCAGCTCATAGCCAGCATTCCTACAGAGACCTCCTGATCACCCTTCCTGGCTGCATCTCTGGGCCCTCCAGGCTATCCTTCCAGTCGCCTCTAGGTGGATTTTCCTGAAACTCTGGATCAAGCCACCCTATTATGTTCTGAACCCCTTATTCTAGCATTTTAAAGCTCTCCCGGTTGTGTTTTAAATTCTTCATAAGTGATCACTACGTCCTCTAGAATAGATATTCAATAGCTATCATATCAAAACAGCGCGGTCTGTTGGCCTCAATCAGAACCCGCACAGCAAGTCTGCAGGGAGCACTCTAATCTCTCAGTATTTAAAGATTTAAAAATTTGAAGAGTCCTCACCAATTAACCTCCAAACCCAAAGGGGTGCTCCAAATAGTTGTCATTGCAAACCTTGGGTATAGGTGGAGTGAATGGACCAGGATCCATTGCATTCAATTTATAGGTCCCTGAAAAGACTGGAGGACTATCCTTACACCGTATCTGTGAATGTCTTCAAAATACCAATGCTTTCCTCACTTGCATATATATTTTTAGGTTTTATTAGTCTATTTTAATGTAACAAGATTATCCAACATTTTCAACAAATCAGCTCCAAGTATTTCTGTATTTCTCCACATACGAAATCCACCTCTCCACCAAAAGCAGACTATTCAGTAGTAGATCTCATACAGGAGATCTAAAGTTTGTAGAAAGACTAACGGACCCCAATTGCTACTTATCCCTTTAGAGGGAAATAGCTGATCAGAAGACCCAGAGACAGTGATGTGGCTGTGTAGTTACCACCATCACATGATTTTCTCTGCTACCCAAATATGATTGCTACTTTGAGGAAAAGCTATAATAAAATATACAAAGTAAATTTATCACCATCCATTAAAATTTTCAGATGTTTTGTTTCTTTGACAGGATGATATGATTTCTAAAAGAAGGGCTGAACTTATAGCAGAGAGAGAAAAAAAAAGGAAAGAGGTAGGTAAAGAAAGTTGTGTTTTTTTTAAAGGATTCTTCATATAAATATATATGAATATATAATTTATATAGTGTAAAATTAAGATGCATAGGAAAAAAAGTCTAAAAGAAATACAGTTTATGTGCAAGTATGAGATTGAATGTGTGTGTGTATGTGTATGCATGCGTTTTGGCATTCTATTACTGTTTAAATGAACTTTCATTGTCTTTATAATTATTAACTAGGGAACCATCAGCAAATAAAACCCTTCCTGGGTTTGTCCTATCACTCTTAACAAAAACCATTTCCTTTATTCTCTGACTTTTTAGCAGTAAATAAAAAATGTATAATATTAAAATCTTTTCAAAATCTCAAGGTGACTTCTACACAAATTTCACAGATTTGCCATCTTACGGAGTTTTTGTCTCCAGATGTGACTAGAGACTGTTTTATAAACTGACCCCTTCACAGAGAGATTTGCATTGCATGCTTTCTACCTTCTCAGTGGCCTCTCTTCTGCTCTGGCGTCTTGCTCCAGAGTCTTTACTCTCTTCCTGTCCACTAGGTACTTACCTGGTGCGTGAATCTTTTACCAAATGTTGGATAGCCACAGGCAGGAGGTAGCCGAGAGGAGCCAGGACGAAGAGCTGAGGCAGCAAGTAAGCAGAATCGTGAGAGACTATGACCAGGTCAATAGTTAATAGAGATGCATCTCCTAAATACTTAGAAGGAGCCATAGAGACCAAATGAGATGAAACAATGTTCAAAGATCAAGCACCAAGCCAATATCAATCCTAAAGACCTTCTAAGGAGAAGGCAGTCTCTATAGGCTTAAAGACCAGAGAGATGAGAAGAACGTGGTCATCCAGATTGCTTTCTTATATTGTCTTTATCTGGCTACTTCAAAGATTTGCTATGTATGTTTGCTTTTCTAAGAGTTTATGATATGCCTATATGTCATGTTCTTCATATTTATATTATAATCGTTTCAGGTTCATTATGCTTCTTTCATCTACAAATTTACCTTTCACTAAATTTGGGGGAAATCTTGATATTCTTCTGAAATTCCAATCAATACATAGGTAAATCTTTCACTATTGTTTCATGTATTCCTGGAGCTCTGCCAATATTTTCAGATTTCTCTATCTTCTTTAGGTGATTATTTCTATCTTCAGATTCCCTAATTTTCCCTTTGTTATCTCCATTCTAATATTAAACCCATCTAATATTTTTCATTTAAAATACTTTATTTATAGTTCTGACATTTTAATTTGGCTTGTTTTATATATATATATATTTTTTTCCCTACTGAAATAGTCTATCATTTGATTTATTATGGGTATATTTTTCTTTTCCTCATTAATCATAGTGATAAAAACTGCTTTATAGTTCTTACCTGGTAACTCTAACACCAGATTGGGTATTTGATTATGATCTTTCCTTTTGAAAATGGGCCATATCCTGTGATGCTTCATATTTTGAATAACTTTAGATTATATTCTATAATTTTACTTTTTTGTAACTTTAAAAATTAATTTTATTGAAAGAACATTGCATCAGAACATTATATAGGTTTAAGATATGCATCATTGTAAATAACATTTGTAGATACTACACTAGTTACCACCAGTTCAGTTCTTTCACTACTTAATTGACACATCTTAGCCATTTTGCCCACCCTTCCACCTTCCCTTCTGGTAACTACTAATTTTATTTTATTCATGTTTTTATTTTAGCAGGCAAGGCTTTACCTGCAAATACTATGATCCCTGCAGTGGGGGATGGTTCAGTTTATAATGTTCTCAGTCCATATGTGCATAGTTCAGATATTAGCCAGAGACTTAGACAATCTTTACAAACTCAGTGTGGTGTTTCCTTCTTTCTCTCTCTCTCTCATCTCTGGAGTTTATCCTCACTTTCCAGTGGCCCTGATTTTGGCTCCTTCTTTGGATTATGTAGCTGTAAAGACAGCAAGCTTTCAAACAGTTTCAGTCACCTTGTGCCAATACCACCTACTGAAGCAAATGCCCAAAATCAGAGAAATCACCCTAAGCCAATTGCTTCCTCTAAATTTTGATTAATTTTCAAAATCTGCCTTGTTCCTTCTTTGAAGGCCCCCAAATGAGAGAAGAGAGAAAGAGACAGAATTTGTATGTGTGTGTGCGTGTGTGTGTGTGTGTGTGTGTGTGTGTGTGTGTGTGTGTGTTCTATCCATGGTTTATAGTTATAATCTTCTAGAGGCTGAATGAACATATTACTTCATAGTGGAGGTAGAGCTCTAAGATCCTAAATTTAAAAATATGCATCTTCTAACATAAGCACCAAAATATGCAAAATGTCAGGAAAAAAGGAAAATGTGTTCCAGAACTGCCTTTCTGTGTTCTCTAACCTGCTTTTTAGAGAAAAATAAAATCTTTTTTCTCCAGGAATAATTAAACTAGGGGTCTCTCATATGGTCTGCTGTGAATATTTGTAGGATATTAAACTTTTAAAAATTCAACACTGTACTGAAGAAACTATCCAAAGCAATGTGATAAGAAAAAGAAATAACATATCTGTTTAAAACTGAAAATGAAATATATTATTTGGATATAATTTGATTATCTAGAAAGTCCATGAGGGTTAATTGTGGAAAAGTTATTTAAGTTCTCCCACACCGGGTCCTCACGTAACAGCAGTATCTTGCCCCATGAAGAAAAATAATTTCTAAATTAATTAAATAATCTATCCAGAAGATGCTGGGTATCACAGAATGTTGCTTTGTAACCTTATAATTTAGGGACGACCCAGCCTACCTGCCTCTTCTCAACCTCACATCTTAAATGAAAGCAAGATATAACCTGCCCTGATCACATACCCAGATCTTTATTTGCTCTGATATCAAGGAAAAAAGAGTAAGGGTATCCTCTTGCATTGTGGGCAATCAAAACATATACTTTAAATTGTAATTAAATAAAGATTTGGGGATATTATTTAAAGTTATAAGCACTTAGTTGCAGAATTATGAATTAAAAAAGTATCACTAAAGCTGGGAAATAGGCAGAAGAGAAAGAGAATTAATAATATTAATTAAATTCTTCATCATCACTATCAGGAAAGAGAAATCTAATATTGAAAAGGTCAAAAGTGTCTACTTTTACTATTTATTTTGTTACTTTCTAAACTTTTTATAGAAAAAAATTTTTAAATACAATAGCGAAATAAAAATAATGAGATGTATGTTCTCTTACAGGGATAAATTTAAATATATTGCTAAATTATATTTTGAAAAGAAAATTTCAGAAAATAGAATGATCTCATTTATATTTTAAATGAAATTGTGTGTGTGTGTTTGTGTATTTGTGAACATCTAAAAGAATCCTAATTAAATTGTTAACCAGGTAAAATTATTTCCAAGTAAAACAGTGGAAATAGAGTTTGGAGTGTTAAAGGAGACTTTTTCACCATATATGAAGTCTTATAATTTGATCTTTATAGCAAATATTATTTCTTTTTAAACTTATATAGTTGTTGTTTTTTAATTAAAGCAAGTTGGAAGAACTATTCATTAGAAGCAGAGAGCTGAATATAAGTTCCTCTGGAACTAAGATGACCCTGACTTGTAGTGTGGACTCATCCCAACATAATCCCAATGACCTTTAGAAAATAAAATCTCAAAATAACATATTGTCAAAAATATAAGGAAAAGGGAAAAACAGTAAGAGGACTAAATAGTTTCAAAATTAAAATTAAAAAGGAAAACAAAACTTAAAAACACTGTCTCATAGCCAAGCTTCTTTTGGAGAGAGGAGAATGAAGAACACAGCAGACATGAGCCTCTCAACCTCCTGCAGTTCCAAAATCCCAGTTCCAGGTGTCTTCTAAAGGAGCCAAGATCTAGAAAGGATCACTTAGAAAGGAACAGCAAGCTTATCAGACTATTATAGGCAAGATAATGAGAGAACAAACAGTGAGGTTGGATTGGATAGGAGAAAGTTTTCAGCATAATTTTGGATTATAGTTTGTAGAAACTATGAAAAGTAGTGGAGAACAAGGGGTCAAGATAATGCCTAGACGTTGGTCTGGAAGACAGGGCTCCCGCTGAGATAAGGAATACTTGAGGGAGAAGAGTGTGGAGACAGTACAGGAGGATGGACAGTATAGGGTTTAGCTTTGTGCAAATTGAACTATAGCACTTAAAGCCTAATACAACACAGTGTTTTATACAAAATGAACAACAGTAGCTGTCGTAGCACCATAATAGCAATATAGCTATCATGTGTATGCTTTTTCCATGTGCAGCTGTTTTTCTAAGGGCACTGTATTCATGAATTAATTTAATGCTCTCAACAACCCTGGGAGGTAGGTACTTGTATTATGCTTGTTTTACAAATGAGTAAACTGATGTTGCCCAAGCTAACACAGCTAGTGTTTTATAGTCTTTGAATTACATTCTGTAGTGTTACAGAATACCATCAAAAACATGTTATATTCTGACAACCACAGACATAAATATCGTTTAATATTTAGATAGACAATAACAGACAATAAAAATTGTCTATTTTTATGATATCACTATAGTGTCAGTCTTGAAGATACTAAATTTCTAGATGCCAGATAATTAAACTTTTACAATGTTAATAGAGGAATGTTGTCATGTCATACCAACTAACACCCAGGTATTTAAAAATATTCTAGATGTTTATTTAGCAGTGCCATGTGTTAAATATGTCATATAGTAATAGAGAATATTTTCTTGCTTAGATTGGTAGAGAAGATGAAGAAATTAGTGACAAAGAGCCTGAAGATGAGGATGATGATATTGAGAACATCCTTGATGAGGAGTTTCATAAAGATGAGGAAGAGATGAGTGAAGAAGACGAAGAACAGGAAGTTGATGCACTTGAACGCCTGAAAGGCGAACTGGGAGAAAAATTTGAAACAGATATAAATAATTTACAAGTAATACAGGTTATTACTTTTCTTTAGTTTTTCATACTCAGAAAGTAACATCTGAGACAAAACAAAAGCAATTTGTTGATACCTTCACCTCTTTTAACATTTTTAAATAAATGTGTTATATTCCCTTTTGTTACCACCACTTACAACATGAAAACAAGGTAATAAATCCAGGGCAACAAGGGAAGCCACACAGGGTCAAAGTTTTTAATTGACAGCATACAGCCTCTCAGAAGTTAAAAAATATGTCTTCTCCAGACCGAGGTATTCAGTCATTAGCAGAGCCTATTGTGAAGGAATACTAACAGCCGTTTTCCCACTGAAAATATTTGGTTTTATAATTTTTCTCATTAGGATGAATTTGACAAGTTTTTGATACCAGTCCTTCTCATTAATGGAGCTCGGAAAATTCACATTGTACAATATATACTGAATAAGAAATTGAAACCACTGGTGGAAAATCGTGCAAGCATTTTTGAGAAATGTTGTCCAATAACATTACGTCTTGCCCAGAAAATGCTCAATTTTACCTATAAGTATATAAGCTCATTTGGCTACTGGGACCCTGTAAAGGTAATGTCAATATATGTGCATGAAAGTCATGTTACTGCTTTTCTTTGTTTTATTTTTTTTTAATTATGTCAAAGAAAAAGACAGTGGGTAATTTAAAAAATTGTGTCATTCTGTCTTCTTAACTAGATATAAAAACATCTGGTTGTTTTGCCTTTCTCAAGTGGGAAAAGCAGTTGAAGAGTTGATTATTTTTCACACATTGTTGTAGAGATAACCTAATTCCGACTTGGTCTTAACTATGTAGAATAAGAAGGTGGTAGTAGAAATATTTTCAAACTAGAACTCTAGAAAGCTGATCTCTGATACCAATTTGTTATTTAATTTTAGGCAAGTCATTTAACCTCTTTGGTTCTTAAAGATGGAAAATAATGCCTTCAGCTCACTGTGGCAATCAAATGCAAGAATATAATAAAGCCCTCTGGAAAGTGTGAGATACCATACAAAATGTGCCATTAATGTTCATAGTAACCTTATTTCTACATACTCTACTTCTATACACTGTGGACAAATATATTTAATCTAATTATAATTCAGTAACTTGAAATGTGGGATGATTTTCAACACATCTTAATTGAGAACATGTCAGTCATTGTTCTAATTCCTGGGAATAATGAAATGAACAAAACAGGTTCCTTTCGTCATGGACCTTATATTCTGGTTGGGTTGGCAAGGAAGGATCAACAGCAAATAAGTGAACCAAAAAACAGGTTTTTGTCAAATAGTATTAAGTGATATTAGGACAATAAAATAATGTCAACTAATAGTCATCTGCTCACTCAACCAATTACCTTCTTATTTCCATGAGTGACGTAGCATGGTAAGACCGTGACCTCTGGAACCAGACTGCCTGAGTTCAGAACGGCCACTTACTAGCTGGATGACCTTGGACAAATTACTTGACCTCTCTGAGCCATTCCTATTTGCACAATAGAATACGAATAATCTCTACCTTATAATACTGTTTTAATGATTAAATGGGTCAGTTACTCTACAGTGCTTACAATAATGCTTAATTTTTATAAGTGCTCAGTTATATATTATTTCTTCATTATGAAAATTATTGCTATTATTGGTCCTTGATGAAAAAGTATTTTTGAGGGCAGGATCCAAAATGGAGCCATGTGCATATTACCTGAAGCCTCCTTCTTGGTTGATAGTGACACAATCGGTTGAGTCAATTAAACTAAATTGTGCTGTCTTCTCTATCATAACCATTAGACTGTCAAGAGAAATGTTTTCAAATGTGTTGTTAAAATATAGAGACGCTATAACAATTTCCTTCACAGAAAATTGGAAAGAGAATCATCTGCAAAGTTTTTGAAAAAATTGTCATATTCAACCTTTTCTCTGAGATAAGCAAGAGGAAAAGAAGCAGGCAAAGTCAAAACCCTCTTTAGGAAGAAAGAAAGGACATAATGTCCAAAATAATTCAGATCGTACAGAAAACAAGGGTTTGGGGCTTCATTTTATGAATTTGAGAGACACATTTTCATTTATAGCATAATTTTAGGAATGAACCTCTTAGAGAGGATAAGTTGGCCCAAACAACTTTACAGTACCTAGCAGAAACTTGCAGCATACACTAGAGACATTGTTAAAGAAGGCAGAAGAATAGTGGTCATAAACTGAAAGTCTTTTAAGAAAGATTACATTAATCTCATGTGGGCGTAAAACCATCTGTTCTTTTTACATAGTTTTTAATATTAACATTTGATTATAATTAGTTTTCTTATTCTATAAGAATTTTTTCTTGTTTTACAGATTATTTTTTCAAAAGAATTTGGGGGCAATGCTATATAAATTAAAGCTAACATACAATTTCAATTGTATGTATATTGCAGCTAAGTGAAGGAGAAACTTTGAAGCCAATTGAAAATTCAGAGAATCCACTGTATCCTGTAATCCATCGTCAGTATATTTACTTTTTATCTAATAAGGAAACGAGAGACAAATTTATGAAGAACCCAATCAAATATATTCGCCAACCCAAACCTAAGCCTACTATGCCCATTAGGATTGCAATTGTAGGGCCTCCAAAATCTGGGAAAACAACAGGTAAGGATGTGCTCGCTTTTGTTATCCTCAAGATTCAAAGAATTCCCTGAAAGCTAAGCCACTCTTCTAGGAAAACAACTATCAAAACTGACTAAAAAAAGAATAGAAAACTCATGTAGGCCAGTAACCACTGAAGCGAAGTCATGAAAAAATATAGCTCCATTCCAAAGCAACACAGAAACAGATGTTTTTAGAGGGAACTGTATCAAATTTTCAAAGAATTCAAAACTCAAGAGATAATTATTGTGTTTTTGTAAAATTTTCTAGAGCATGCAAAAATACAGTAAGCTTCCCGATTTTTTCTTTTTTATTAAAGAATGTAGTGCATATAATCAAAAAAGTATAAAAAAAAATTTATTTTAAAATTAGCATAAACTAAACCTGATATTAAAATCTAGCAAAGATAATGCAGGAAAATAAATTACAAACTAATATCATTTATAAATGTAGTCAAATAACTGTGCATTAAGATTTTATCAGCATAAAATTATATTAAAAGGTTTTATAAATATTATCTACCATAGTAATAATTTAAAGAGTAAAAAACCTATTGGATCTTTGCTAAAACGAAGGTCATTTGGTAAACTGTTTCTGAGTTTGAATTTTGAATGTTGTATAACTTCGGACAGTTCAACAATAAGTTGGTTGTAGTACTTCAGGATGACAGAAAAATAGCACAAAGCAGTTGTCAGTAGCAATGAGAAGAGAATGAAAAGGACAGATACAGGAGCTGCTTTAAAGAAAAACAGTAGTACTTAATGACTCACTAAAGGAATGAAGGAGAGAGATGAGGTCAAAGGTTTATTTGCTACCAGGAATAATAAAGGGGACTCCTGTGTTCGAACTTAACATGACAAAAGTCTTTAACAGTCATACTCTTAATGTTCACAAAGATAATCTTTTCCAAAGAAAGAACACTGGTGTTCGCAGTAAGGTTCTGCCACCAGACCACCACCACCAGCAAAAGGTGAAAACATAGACAAGGTGATATAATTTCTTTGTTGAAGTAGAGATTAATTTTTTAACAAGATGTCAAATTGTAAAAGCTTAATTACTTTAAGAACTTAAAAAATACATCTAATCCCAACATCTGTGGCAAAATTGAGATTAAGGGCTCTGTGGCTGTCTCAAGGGCCTCCTTTTTGGGTGATTTTGTATGGTCTCTTAATCTGCATTTTCAGTGAGATGAATGGAGCTCTCTCCATGTTCTCTTCACACTGTTTTCTGTCTCCAGAAAGTGTTCAGTCAGGGTATATAGACCACAACAGAGCATGGCCACATCTATATTTACTGGAAGCCATTGCTTCTGGTCTACTTTAGGGGATGCAGGGGTGCCCTGGTAGCCTAGTGGTTTAAACCAGATACAGTCCACATACATCCCAAGGTCCCTAGTTCAAGATCAGGGCTGGGAAACAACTGATGATGAACAAATGAATAAAATAGAGTGCTTCTTCCTCCTCTCTTTCTACCTGCCTGCCTACTCACCTTCATTCCTGCCTGTACCTTTTCTTTAAAAAGGAAGGAAGAAAGGGAAGGAGAAAGGAAGGAAGGGCTCTAACAAGTATTTGTTAAAAAAAAAAAAATAGCGACAACAACAATAACAGTTTAGAAACAGAGGCCAAGCTGAGTCTTCTCTCAGCCCATGACAATAGTCATATGAATTTGGACAAATCAATTCATTTTAGTGGACTTCAGTTGTCTCATATAAAATTAGAATTTCACTATCCATTCTACTCATCTGATGGAACAGATGAAAAATAATATCAAGTAGAGATCTGGAAGGAAAATTGCCTCATAAGCTATAAATTACTATAAAATGTCAGGTATGCCATTATACTTAAAAAAGATTTCCTAGAGGATTAACTGAAACCCAAATATATGAGGTATGCTATCCTGATTGCAGTGTGAAGTCAGTAAGTGACTAAGCAGGGATTTTGTACAATCCAGTGATACAGGAGTATTAGATTGTTATTTTGGACATGATACCAAATATTAGTATACATAGTATCAGCACACATAGGATGCCTTGTAAGGCTCTCAAAATTTGTGCTACTTCATGCAGAAGGAAGAAAATAGTTAAATATTGGTTAGTTATTAAAAAACCCTACAGAGTTGATTCATCAATCAGGTCTGTCAGCCCCATACCTTTACTAATAATGATTGACCTTTAACAATATTAGTTCAGTAAAATGTACCAATTTTAATTTTCAAAATTTCTTTGAAGAATGTGAAAATTAGCTTACTCTTCATGTCGTTAAATCAAAATCTGAACCTAAGGTTAATTGATGAATTTATGAAATAGATTAAAGTTTTAATGTTTTTCAGTTGCCCAAAAACTTTCAAGTGTATATGGCTTAAAGCGTTTGTCAGTAGGAGATGCTTTACGTTACATATTAAACAATCAACCAGACACAGAGCTGGCACTTATGATAAACTGGCATCTTTATAAAGGAAAGACTGCACCCGATGAACTAGCTATTCAAGCCCTAGAAATATCTCTGATGGAAAGTGTATGCAACACGGCAGGGTAAGTGGGGGGTGGTGTTAAGTCATTCAAGAAATTACTGGAATTTAAAAGACTTCTCTTAAATAGGATGGAAAGCTCTGATAAAAGGTTTGATCTGCTTCTCAAACTTTGGACACCTATATGGTTACATATTTTAATTTCAGTCAAGCTAAAACTTGGCTTGAACATTCATATGCCAGAATAACAAGCAGGCCACATCACTCCCTATAGCAACCCCTGAGTTGTCCAAAAACCTCTAACCTCCCCCGTCCCCTGGTGCTGGTCCAGTGGAGATGATCTCTCACCAGCCCAGCCCTTTGTTTCCCCTTAATGCCACTTTTGGACAGGAGAGCCCCATGCTTGAGCTACTTCTTCAGTTTACATTTCTCTGCTCCAGCATTGATCCCCTGACACAGTCCCTAGTCACATGCAGTGGTAAAAGCCAGGACACCCAAGTTCCCGCCCTTGAGCTCAGGTCCCTGACCTAGAACCTCCCTCACTTACTCAAGGTTACGTTGTAGGAGGAGCACCCTTGCTCTTCCCTGACACTGATCCTTAAGTCCTTGGACAGTTCTCATCCACTTCAGGGAAAGCAGGGGATCAAGATTGTTTTCCCCCAGAGAAGACCTTGGGACTTATTTAATTACTCTCAGTGTGGTTAAAGATGGTTGAGTCACAAAAGGTTTATTTCACTTTTAATACCAAGACTATGATTGTCCATTCTCGCTGACTTACTCTGATCGTTTGGGGACACTTGAGGGTCACCACTCAAATTAATTGACCCTTGGATGGATGAAGAAGTTGAACTATTCACCATTAAACAGCAGCAATCATGGCCCCCATCAATTCTCTACTAGGCTGTGGCTAAAGTAACTTTTTAATTAATAATTTTATTATTCATTTACATGGCTCTGTGTATTTTAGGATATTGAAATCATACCTCCATCTGTGTATATTTCACACCACATCCATCTCCAGGGTTCTAGTGCCTTTACCACCACCTCGTTCCTCCTTCCTCCCCGCCCCCACCATCCCTCAGTAAACAGTCTTTCATCCTGTGAATTTTGTTGTGTTGTGTCCACTTGTCTCGTTTCATTATATTCGACATGTAAGTGAAACCATCCTGTACTACATCTTTCTGGCTTGTTTCGTGCATGGTCCCCTCCAGTTCCATCCAGCTTGTTGTAAAGGGCACGATAGAACCCTCTCTACCATGAAACTTAAAACTAGTGCTGGGGAGGACTGGCAGGGTGTCTGTGACTTAGCCCACAACAGTCCTTGACGAGAACCATTCGTCACATGCCCAGCTTCTCCCAGCGCAGAGTGACTGTCCTGACTTTGAGGACCACTCCTCCCAGAATTTGCAGATAGTCTTTATTATTCCTCTCAGTTTGATATAACACTTGCATTATCTCAGACTGTTAAACTAGCTTAAATTCTCCACTATTTCTGCTCAGAGGCAAGAATAGTCCTGATGAAATGATTCCTGTCCGGATATCACTGACCTCCTCTCAGCAGCTCTGCATCTCCCCTCCCATGCTCGTAACCTCCCTATAGGACTTCCCTATAAAAGCAAGCTTAGAACACAAATTTTCCACACTTGTTCAATCTCATACTGAGATTCTGTTTATTGTGTCATGCCCTATTGCGTCATGCCCTATTGCAGTTCTTTACCTACCTCATCCTGAAGACAACTCTCTAAGGATTAAATCCCATTTCCCCAATTTTACCAAAAGTTGGGACTCAGAGAGGTTTCAAATCCAATCAAGTTTCACATCCAAGTCTGTCTACCCCTACCCCTAAAATCTATACTCTTTCCACTGCTTCATGCTTAGAATAAGAGCCCCTGTTGAATCACACAGTATTCAAGGGGTTATGTGTGATCTCTCTTGATTCCTATCAAAATCTAGCTCTCTGATGCCAAGTGCACAGTTCAGAGCTGCTGTGTGTGTGCTGCCCTCTTCCTGGATGGTGGGTCTGACTGGGCTAAAAATAGAGATAAAGAGGATGAAATGCAAAGAAGATAAGGCAAGTTATCTAAGGAAGAACATAAGGCTACTCCTAAAGGGATAGACTGATTCAGGAAGCCAGATGGGAAGACCTGAATGAAAAGAAATCTCAATGTTTAATTTTCACATTTCCCTTTGTTAGCGTTGTCATTGATGGATACCCTTTAACTCAATACCAAATGAGTCTCTTGGAAGCCAGGTCCATCATCCCCATAATCATCTTTGAGTTGGATGTGCCTTCTAAGGAAATTTTCAAAAGATTACTGCTGGATAAAAAAAAGGAAGAAAGGTAATATATGTGATGAAAACAATGATAAAGGAATGAACTTTAGCCATCCAACGGGAAAGTTGTTTTAACAGCATTTTCTATTCCCTTTCTGTTTCTCTATTAGTTTGCCTTATCTATTACACAGCAGTGCACAGATTATAGCTGTCAAGAATGCAAAGTACCGCAAAAATATCAGTGAGATAAGGCAGTATTACCAAGAGCAGCATCAGAACTGGTGTGTGATTGATGGATTTCATAGCAAATGGTGGGTATGGAGTGAAGTCATTAAGAACATTAAAATGGTGAATAAATATGTGCAGATATACCTGGAAAGAATAAAAGCAGGTAAGAAAACATTTAACTGTTAAAATATAAAGTCTTCACATGCCTGACTCACGTTACCATAATTCAATTTGAACATTTATCCCCACAGCCTTAATCACTTTCAAATGTATTATTATTCAGCCTGCATACCTATCCTAAAAAATGACTGCTGCTTCTCAATTTATCATTTATTGAATGCCTGTGTGAACTTAACACATAAAAATAATATGTGCTCTCTCACTAGAAGAGTTTATAGTGTTTGGAGTGCTGTGTAAGAAGCTAGTTTTAAGACTGGAATTTATGTGAGGGCAGGGCTTTGCAGAGTGACACCTGACAAAATAATTTGTTTAGAAATCTAAAATTAAAGTTATGTTTGCTATTTATATTTAGTGTTTTTTTAAGTGTTTATAGATAACTAAATTTTAACTTTTTAACATGTTTTTGCTCTGTCTTTGGGATCTATGAAAGAAAATGTTTGATTATTTATTCCTGTAAGTTTCTTGATTTTTCTGCAAGAGTGCACAAATAGAAGGAAAGTTTTCTACTTCTTATACCTCCAAAAGAGTGATGACACCAAACACTTTATGTGTTGGGGTTCTCGTAGACTTTGTTAAACTTAGGAAGCCATGGAGAAGATCTAACAAGCCATGAGGGAAAGACATGACGAAGAGACTATTTAAAAGGAAAAATCCAGTGAGGATTTTGACAATCATTTCATCATTAAATATTTTATGTTTTTTTT